>JAMYXO010000803.1:0-37709 GCA_033310375.1 Conus canariensis
CCCACAATTCAGACCCAGCTCCTCCCCAGTCATGATTCAAAACCCCTTTTTTTTTTTTATCAGTAAAACCTTATTCTCTTCCCCCTTAGGTTCCGATCGCCACTGCTCTCTGGAGACTGTCCATGTCAGGTCAAAACACAGTTCCCCCCTTCCCCACCCCCCTCCCAATAAAAACACCATAAGGCCCCCTATTTACGGTCCTGCGACGGAGGTCTCGGGGAAATTTTGCGGCCATTCCCGTCATCGCCGGTAAAGGGGAAATACGTCATAAACTGTCGGGACGTGTTTGGATGGAAGCGCAGACTTTTTCTTTATCCTTTTTGGAGAATTTTTTGTCATCGAATTTCAAAACCGTTCTTTTGGATACCCTTTTATTTCATAATTTATCAATGCAGTTTAATAAATAGGAATGCGCTTTTGTTTTCCCGGGGGCGTGAGGAAGGTAGTGTAAAAATGTTTTCCTGACTGAAGAATAAATTTTGTGCACACGCGTGTGGCTTTGTGGATGTACTTTGGGGACTCGCACTCACCTACGCGGAGAAAACCGGGGGTTGGTTCAAAATTGAAATAAATTTGAGCGGGGAACATAAACAACAAACATAAAAAGGGGGGTAATTTTTGCCCCATAAGAAAACCAACAAAAGGTAACTTTTATTCAAGACTGGCACGCCTTTTAAACTTGCATCAAATCGACAAATACATAGACGAACAATTAATAGTGGGGGAAAAACACTTTTTTTGCACCCTTTGGGGTTTTAGAACACCCACGTATTATGGGCTGTGGTGTTCTCTATTTGACGCCGGGGGCGCAGCACAACCACCTGTCTCCCTGATGGGGTTTCCAACCCCCCGGGCGAAAGGCCCGGGGCAGACAATACAATAAAACTGCCTTCAAAGGGGTTCGTGGTTCCCTTATGCAGCAGGAAGAGGTTTCAAACTGTAATTATTTTCTTAATTTTCATGTTTTCCCCGTTTCTCCTCTTCAAACTCTCTCTCCCCCCCCTCCTCCCTTAAATCCAAATCTTTTGCCAAATCATTCTATGAAAACGTTCATTTTTGGGGCCCCCTTTGTTTTTTCCCCCCACTATTTAAATTTTTTCGTCTAGATTTGCGACTTTTCAAGTTTTTAAAAGGGTGTGCCAGCTTGAATAAAAGTTACTCTGTGTTAGGTTTTTTTGGACAAAAGTTACCCCACTTGTTACTGTTCTGGGTTGGTTGTTCGAGTCTAACTTTGCACCGCCACCCCCTCCTCTCCCAAATATTTAAAAAAATACCCTTTTCCCCCCACCTTTGTTTTTCCCCGGCAATGTTTCATACGGGAAGTGAGAGAACCAGCGAGGGGAATAAGCCCCCCTCATTTTTCTTCTCCTCAACGGTTCCCTAACTGACGCCATGGGGGTGGTTGTGCGGGTTCCACGAACGTCATTTAACATGCCTCTAACAAGCCATTTCCTCATCTAACAAGCCTTTTCCTCACAACAAGCCATTCCCATCTAACATAGCCTTTTCCCCACGGTCGAGTCAGACGAAATTTTTATTTTTCCGAGTATATCAATGGGGGGAAACGGCGGGGATCGAAAAAAAAGGGCGGGAGGGAGGGGAAGAGGGGAAGAGGGGGGGGAAAGGAGAGGGGCGGGGAGGGAAACCTTTCTCTGTTGCCGGTCTCAACGGTTGCGTTTTCCCCCCCCCCCCCCCCCCCCCGTCGCTGAGCAGCGGTGAAACGGGGAAAGCGCTAACTAAATGGGGGGGGGGGGGGGGGGGGGGGGGGCAAAGACGATTTGATGGGGAAATCTTATTAACGAAAAAAGGGGAAGCCCAGTCGTCTGGGGGGCAAAAACGGACCCGATCGGGGGGAAAAGGGGGCGGGAAAAAAAAAAGGGTTTGGGGTTTTTTTTTTTTTTGGTCCATACAGCTCTACTTACCCCCCCTCCCACCTTTGCTCTTTATCGTTTTTTTTTCCTTTCATTCCCTCTTTCTTCCCTTTTTTCTTAAAAAAACTTCTACCCAACGTTTTGTCTTTTCATTAAAACTATCTTTTTTTCATTTGGGCTTTTCCTCATCTCTTCGGCCTTTGTTCCTATTCTTTCAATTCCCTTCTCTCCCCCCCCCCCCTTCCCTCTCCCCCCCCCCCCTCTCTCTCTCTCTTCAGTTTTTCTTTTTGTTTGGGGTTCTCTCTCTCTCTTTCTTCAGTTTTTCGATTTCGTTCCTTTTTCTCTCTCTTCTCCTCTCCTTCTCTCTCCTTCTCTCCTCCCTCTCTCTCTTCGGGCTTTCGTTTTCGTTTCCTGTTTCTCTTTTCCTTCTCTCTCCTTTTCCCCTCTCTCCTCTTCTCTCTCTCTCTCTCTCTGACTCAGCCCATTCCGGGCTTTTATCTCCACCCCCCTCTCCATTTTGTTCCTTTTTCACCAACCCCCTTCACAGGGAACCGATGTTTTACCACATTTCAAGACTTACACAGAATGGGAGCATGGATCGGCACTTTTTCCGCCACAGGACCGTATTTCAGAGGGTTTGGCGCGAACATGGCACAACAAAAAAAAAACGCTGACAATAAACCTTTTACTTCAATGTATTGGGGAATACCAAAGCTTTTAACCAATGTGACAACCGTCTCACACACACACACACACCCCACACACCACACACACCCACACCGCACGCACCACCACCACAACACAACACCACACAACCAACACACACACACACCACCACACCACACTACACACCACACACACACACACTACAAATATAACCACCCCCAACACCACAAAGACTTTTAAGTTAAAGTTTATCTTCTTTTACACACACACACAACCACACCAACACCACAACACCCACACACACCACACCAGGTGCGCACCACACACATACACCGCGCACCAGGCACAAACAGAGAGAGAGAAAAGGAGAGAGAGGAGAGAGAGAGAGAGGGGGAGAGAGAGAAAAAAAAAGGGGGAGAAAAAAAAAGAGAAAAAAAAAAGTTAATTCCCCCCTTTTTTTGAAAAATATCAAGCTAATTCTGCTAAGACCTCGGGAACAACAAAAAAAAAACCCCCCCCCCCCCCCCCCCCCCAAAAAAAAAAAAAAAAAAAAAAAAGCAGAAAACCCAATCGTTCTTTTATGTCCAGTGAGAAAACCCCAGTGCTAGTTTTTTGCTTCCGAAAGAAACATTTATTGTTTTTTTCCAGAGGGAAAAAAAGGGCTGTCTGCTCTTCTCCTATAAAAAAGCTTACTGATCACCTTCAAATGGAAAGGATTACTGATTTTTTCCATCAGAACAAAAGGATTATCAGATTATGTTTCCCGTCAGAATGAAAGATTTTCAGATTATGTCCTTCATATGAAAGGATTATAGAGAATAATAATTTTTGTCAGAATTGAAAGGGTTTTCAATTATGACCGTCAAACAGAAGGTTATATTATTCCGCGAATTGAAAGATTATCAGATTATGTCCTGTCATAATTGAAAGGATTATCAGGGTAATATGATCCTGTCAAAATGAAAGGATTATCAGATTATGATCCTTCAAACGAACGGGGTTTGTTTGACCCGTCAGAATTTAAAGGATTGCAGATTATGATCCGTCAAAAAGAAAGGGTTTCGATTATGTTCCCGTCAAATTGAAAGGATTATCACATTTTGTTCCCGTCAAATTTTAAAGGTTTTCAATTGTGATCCTGTCAGAACTGAAAGGGTTATCAAAATTTTGTTCCTTTTCAGAATTGAAAGGGTTATCAATTGGATCCCGTCAGAACTGAAAGGATTACAATTAGTTCCTGTCAGAATTGAAATTATCAGTTGTGATCCTGTCGAACAGAAAGGATTATCACTCATGTTCCTGCAGAATTTAAAGGGTTATTTGGTTTTTTTCCCGTCGCAAACCCAAAAGGGTTATCTGATCAATTTTAAACAAACAGCAAGGTTATTTGAAAACTCCGTCAGATCAAAAGAATTACGATCAACCCCTCAGCACAAAACATTATTGATCAATCCAAACACAAAGCTTATCATAAAAATATCAGAACGCAAAGCATTACTGATCAACTCCTATCAGAAACAAGCGTTCTGAACCAACTTTTTTCGAAAACAAAACATTATCTGATCAACTCCACCGAAACAAAGCAAACTGATCAACTTCCCACAAACATTTCTGATCAATTCCATCAGAACGCAAAGGATTTCTCAGAAATTGTATCAATAAGAAAGGGTGATCCCCGAGTGTTTTTGTACCCTCTTTGGAAAACAAAGGGGGAAAAAAATTTTAAGCAAAAGTGATTTTTTTTTTTGTTTCTTTTTGTTTTTTTTGTCTTTTATCAGGAGGAAAATGAAAGGGGGAACGACGGGGGAAAGCGAGGGGAAGCAAGAAGTGAAGGACAATTTCTTTGGGGACACTCCATCTAGCGTGGGGAAAGAGATTTAAAAACAATGTGGTAAAAACGTGAATAGACAGCAGAGAGAGAGAGAGAGGAGGAAGAGGAAAGAGAGAGAGAGAGGGGGAAAAAGAAAAGAAGAAGAAAAGAAGAAAAGAAGAAGGGGGAGGAGGAGGGGGAGAGGAGGGGGAAAGGAGGAGAAAGGAGAGAGAGAGAGAGAAGAGGAAGAAGAGAGGGGAAAAATTGAGGGAAAAAAAAAAAAACAAGAAAAAGGAAAAAATTAAGTAAAGAAAATTAAGGGAATTATTCCAAATTACGCCAAACTGCATAATTCAAACCGGGAAAAAAAAACGGCCCTTGAAAAAAAAAACCCCCCAAAAGGGGTTTTTAAAATTAAACGAAAAATTTGGGACACAAAAAAAACTTTTTCCGCATTCTAAAATGACCGAACCCTTGGGGGTCCCACCCCATACAAAAAAAAAAGGCAGCGGGAAACCCCCCTCCATGTTTTGCTTACTTTTTTTTTTTCCGTGAACGCCCCGAGGGCTGCCCTTGCACGGATTAAATCACCCTTTCTTGACTATCATACAACTTTTGCTGCGGCCGCTGCCTCCCGCCCCTGCCACTCTGCGCTACTTCTTAAAATTTGGTTTTTGGATTCGGTAGCATTTCCCAGGCTTGTAACAGTTTTTTGTTAGGTCAAGGGGGCCCGGGAATATCAAAAGCAAGGGGCGCGAGTGTACTAAAAACCTAAAGTTTTTTTACGCAATTTTGATTTTAAAGGACTTCCCCTTGGAGGTAGAAAAAATTTTGGGGTAAACGGAAACAAGTGGGGGGAAATTCTTGTCCCATGATGAAAAAAAAACACACCCCTAACTCCAAACGAAGGCGGTCTACACACCGAATGGGCGGGAAAAAAAATAAAACACAGAGCACACAGAACAAACAAGGGAGACACCCCCCCAAAAAATTAATTTTTCCAAAGGCTTGCCCAAAAACCCTGTCCCTTTGACATCACACAGCAGTTTAAAATTTTAAAAACTGGGCCTACCAGGGGTCATCCCTGCCCCCCCTCCTTGTCTCCTTAAAGGGAAAAAAAACCTCCATGTCGGGGTTCCGGGCCATGCAATCATCAGCAGGGAACCCTTTTCCCTCGGGAATTTTTACACTTCACTTCACAAAAACTTTTCATTTTTTGGAAGAATTTTTTTTCACTTGCCCTTATTTTGATGTCAAAAAGAAGGGCTGTATACGTAAATTTTGCTGCTTTGGACTGAAATAAAAACTCCCTGTTACGTGGGGAAATAAATCGGGAAACCAGGGGCTTTTTTAAACCATCCGTTTCACTCTTTTAAATAAATTGTTGGGGAAATTTTTTTTACGGGGGTTTAAACACACGGGTTTTCTTTTTAAGTTACAAATAAAGCGATCAACAAAGAAGAAACAGGGGGTTAAAAGGTTTTTAAAAATTTTGCTTTTTCCCAAAGCTGCCCCCTTTAAAAGACCCGCCAACCACTGAAATCATGCCATACACATACACATTCCCAAATTTGGGCGCTCTTTGGGCTTCAAACGCCGCGCGCACCACCCACCCACGCACGCGAAACGCACGCACGCCACCACGCACACACCAAAACACACACACACACACACCAAAAAACGCGTCGCGGGTACCCGAACCCCCATCGTAACAAAAAGCCCCTCGTCCCTCCTCCTCTCCCTCTCTCTCCTCCCCACACACACACCACCACACACAAAAAACACACACCACAGATTTTTGTCTGTTCTCCATTTTTTTTTTCCGGGGCTAAGCTAATGCAAATTTTTCACACTGATGGACAACTTTGGTTGGATTTTTTTTCTTAACATTTTTTTTTGGGGGACTCCTCTCTTTTTGTGCCTGAACGAAATTTGTTCTTAGTTTGAGAAACTGCAAAAACGCTGATGATTTTAGGGTGTGTTGAAAAAATTTTGCGGGTGCCTTTGCAGTTTTTTAATTTTCTATTTTAAAAAAGCACACCCTTAAAATTTTTCATACAATTTTACACAAAAACTTTTTCCCCCCCCCCCCCCCCCCAAAACACAAAAACACACACACGCCCCCCCCTCTCTCCCTCTCCTCCTCTCCCCTTAAAAGACCAGCCCCAACTTGGGCTGACTGACACTGCTTAGGGAAATCTGAGCATAACAAACGTTTCAAAATTTTTTTGTAAAAATATTTTGAAATAAACCTTTTTAAGCGCCCCCCTTTTTCCGTGTCTTGAATGAAAGGAAACATTATTGCGAAAACGTATTTTACCCTTTTTTTTTATAAGATCTGAAAAACAATTTTCTTTTCACAAAACAAAAATTACCTTACCCACCTACTTTCCCTTTACCTTACCTTACTTTCGTTATATGAAACTCTTTCGTGGGGGCAAGGGCCTAGAGATGAATAAACAAACCCCCTTCTCACCCCTCCTCTCGTCCTTATTTCTCAAAGCTTTTTGCATACCCCCCCCTCCCTCCCTCCCCCCCCTTTCGCCCCCTCAATCCTTTTTCCCCTTGGGCCTCCCGAACCCAAACACCCGAGGCCCGAGCTCTGAGATCAAAAATAAAGGGTTGAAAAACTCCACCGCACTTTCCTCCTTCCCCCCCTTTTAAACTTCCCCTTTTGGCCTTCTGTCTGTCGCCCTGCCCAATTTCTTGTGTTTTCCCTCCCTTTTGGGCGTTTTGGAGGCTACAAAAATGGGAAAAAAGCTGCTGAAGAAATTCAGACTTAGGAAGGGGGTGGGGGGTTGGTGAGGAGGAGAGCGGATGGAAATCGCTTTTAAAAGACATGATAAGGCAAAAGCAGGGTTGTATGCCTCGCAGACAAAATTAGGAGCGGGCGCCGGGGGAAAGGGGGAAGGGGTTTCTTTTCTTCTTCTTTTTAAAATTTATTCATCCTTTTCCTGGAAATTTTATTCAACCTTTTTTTTTAAAAAAACCTCTTGTTTTTTGTTTTTGGGTTTTGGGTTTTTATTTTTTTTCTGCTATTTTTTCCCCCCAAAACAACTTTTTTTTCTGAAATTTTTTTTTTTATTGTTATTCTTTCGCTTTTTTTTTTTTTTGTAACTTTCACCTCTTATCAAAACTTTCCCCCCTTTCTCCCCCCCTTAGCATCGGGTTTTGGATACTAAAAAAAAAAAGATATAATTTTTGGTAATGTCCCTTTTACTGCAACATTTTTTTTTGATTTTTTGAGTTCCATTTGCATTTAAAGATGATCTGCATAACCCCCTTTTTTCCCTCACCCCTTTTCCTTATCATCAAATCTTAAACGTAAAGGGAAAGGGTTTAAACAAAATTTTTTTCCTTCTCAAGGGGAACCCAATGCTTTGGCATTTAAAAACAAAAAAAAAAATATAACCACAAAGAAACAAGCAAATAAACCCCAAACCGGGCTATTTTTTGCTCAATTTTTACCAAAAAGAGCGTTTAAAACGGGGAAAAAAAATTTAAAAAAGGGGCATGATGGGAAAAAACCGGGGTTAAACTTTTTTATTCAACATCTCTTTTCTTCTCTAAAAGTGAGCTCGGATGCTTGAGAATACATAAACTTTATGCAAAAACGATACATAGAACAAAACCTTTACACACACACAACACACACCACACACACACACACACACACACACACCACCAAACCTAAACAAACTGAACCCCAACAAAATGACTCTTTTCACACACCACATCCCAACCTTAAACGTACACACACACCCCCCTTTCCCCCTGCCCCCCCCCCCAACCTCCCACTCAACCCGACAAAAAACAAAAAACGGAAATTTTTGCCCCTTCCTCCAAATTTTAAGTGGGCCCTAAAACGGGAAAAATGAAAAGAAATTTTGATTTAAAATAACTACTTCACCATTTTTCTTTACTGGGGGGGCCCCCCAAAATTTTAAATCTGCCCGTATTTACTTTTGTTTTATCCTCTTTCCCTTTTTGGGTAAATTTCCAAACAGGGGGCCCAAATCTTAAGCACGATGGGGAAAATAATTCCAGAGACTTCACAGATTTTGGGAATTCTACAAGGAGTGTTCTATATAATAAATTCTATCCTGTGTGTGTTGTTTTGGTGTTGGGGGTTTTTAACCCTGCGCCTGCGTTTGTGCTTTGGGGGGTGGGGCGTGCGTGCTGCGTGTGTGTTGTGTGTGGGGGGGGGGGGGGTGTGCCCCTCTATCTCTCTAGTCCCCCGGGAGACAACGCCCGCCCAACATCCCGCACTGAGTCACCAAGCCATTTTTGAAGAACTTTTCAAGTTTCAAACTTCCCCCTGTTATTTCCCCTTTTTGGGGCCCCTCCGCCGCACAACTGCAAAACCTGACCCCTTTGCGGGCTGGGGAACTGTTGGCGCAATCAGATTTGGGAGGGGGCGGAAGGGGGGGGAAAATTTGACAGACATCATTACTAATAAATTTAAACCCCTTTTCCCCATCCCCTTCTCCCCTCTCTTTTCTCTCCCTCTAAAATTCTCCTCCCCTCTTCTCCCCCTTCTCTCGTCTTTTTTTTTCAGAATTTGCTTTGCCCATACAAAATAAAACACCCTTGAACTCTGTTTAAATTTTTGAAACCAATTTTTGGGACATTTCAATATGAAATTTTGATGATTCCCGATTTTTTGGCACCCCTTCTGTTTTAAAGCCTTTTTTAAACCCAATATACCGGGTTAAATTTTTTTTACCGTGAACTCAAACCGCTTTGCTTTTCAAATAAAAGGGCAAAATAACCAGAACAACAGAAGTGCAGTCTCTAAATACGATGCGTTTTCTAAAGGGTTTGGGGCAGGGCTTTTTTTTTCCCCAAACGAAAGACAAAAAATTTTTGGTTACAAAAAGCAAATAAACTCTTTAAACGATAACAGAAATACAGGGAAAGCCAGTTAATACAGCCCCTTTTGGCCCCTTTGACCCCAAACAGGGGCCAACGTCGGGGAATGATACCTCACCCCAAACCAGCACCCTCCCTTCCCCCCCCCCCCCTTCCCTTTCTTTTCCCCCTCCTCTCCCCCCCCCCCCTTCCCCTCCTTTCCCCCCCCCCCCCCCTTTCCCTTTTGCCTCTCCTTTGCTCCCCCATTTCTATTGTAAATTCATATCCCCCCCCCTACTTAAATTATTCCCCCAAACACCCCCCACCTCTGCCCTTTCCCCCCCTTAAAAAACCATGAACTGCGCTAAGTGACTCAAGTAAAACCACCCATAAACATCTTCCCTCGGCTCCCTTTCCCTTTTGAAGTGTCTACGACACGAAACGGGGCCATCCCCCCCTTAAACCTTTTGCCACCTTTTCCCTTTATTTTTTTGACAGAAACAGCATCACTACTTTATTTTTCTTTAAGATTTTCTTTTTTAAAATAAAAAAGCCCGCTTAAATTAGTTTTAGATTTTTTTAAAAAAAAACAAAAAAAAAAACAACAAAAAAGAAATAAAGGGATGACGACAAGAAAACCCGGTACCCCAGATAAATTACACACTTCATTACAAACGAATCCCGTCTCTTCCCAAAAACCCAAAACCAATTACCCACTGAACACAAAATTACCGAACTGCAGGGAAATTTCCCCCAAGGACAAGCACACAAAGGGCCACCCCTTCATCTTTCTCCACCCCCCTTTTCCCTAAAAACCCGACCGCCACCCCCCCTACCGCCGGCTCCCATGCTTGCTTACCCATCTTCGCCCTTTTCTAGATTAAAAAATATTAAAAAAAAAAAGTTTTGATGGACCGACTCACCTCCCCCCCCCCCCCTTTTATGGTTTTTCTTCCTAATCTGTTTTTAAAAACTTTTTTAAACCCCCCTCCTTTTAGTGAAGTGTGTAAACAATAAAACAGCATTGCCATGTATCAAAACATTTATAAATCCCACTAAAGCTGACGGACGGGGATTACCCCAAAGGGGTTTCCACATTCCCTCCCTCTCTCTCCCTTTCTCTCTCTCCTTCCTTTTCCCCCCCCCCTCTCTCTTTCCCGTCCTCCTCTTCCCCCCCCTTTTCCTCCCCTCCCTCCCTCCCCTCCCTCCCTCTTTCTTTTCCCCTCCCTCCCTCCCCTTTCCTTCCTTCTCCCCTCACTTTCCCCCCTTTCCCTCTCCTTTTATTCCCATCCTGTCACTTCCCGAAGTGGCCAAGACGCGCACAGAGATCATCAAGCCATGCTGAAAAACCCACCGGGTTTCCATTTCCCCCGGCTGACCCCCCTTTTGGGCCCCCCCGGCCCGTCCTCTGTGACAACGCCTTGATTCCCTCCCTTGGCGCTGAGCACGCGTGCGGGGGAAAAGGGGGGGTTAACGAAATCAGTTTGAGGACGGGGGCTAAAGGGGCAACGACTTTTGAACTTTTTAATAAAAGGGAAAAGAGGGCGGGGGGGGGGGGGGGGGGGGGGGGGGGGGGGGGGGGGGGGGGGGGGGGGGGGGGGGGGGGGGGGGGGCGGGGGGGGGGGGGGGGGGAAAGGGGAAAAGGGGGGGGGCCAAAGCTTCACCCTGGGGCAAACGGGGAATTGGGAAACGGGGAAAACCAAAGGGGTTTAACGGGGGAAAAATTTTTCCCCCTCTTCCACAAGCTCATTTTTTTTCAAAGTTCATTTGTGTGTTTTCTTTTTTTTTTTCTTTATTTAAATTTTTTTGTCTGTTGCCTTGCTTGTTTTCTTTATTTTTAATCTCCTCTTCTTTTCCAAAACACAGTTTTTTGTGGCTCCCCCAAATTCTCGCCTTTCCCTTTAAGGGGGAAAGGGTGTAGAAAAAAAAAAATGCTGACGTGATTTTTGCTTATCTTTTTTCCTTTTTTCGTGTGTTTTTTTTTCTTTCAAAATTTCTAAAACTGGGGGTTACATTTCTTTATTTTTTATTTCTTTGTATGAAAGCATAAAAAAATCCCCCCCCCCACCCCCCACCCCCCCAAAAAAAAAAAAAAAAAAAGAGAAAAAAATGTCGGGCTCTTTGCAGATTTTGCAAAATTTTAATCGGGAATTTTAATAAAATAAAAATTTACTCCTCCCAAGGCCTTTTTACAAACCTCCTCCCTAAATTAAATCTTTAACTTTCTGTCTTTTGGTCTCCCCTCTCTCTCTAGTTCCATCTTCCCTTTGAGCCCCAAATTTGCCCGCGTTTCCACTGAAATAAACTTTGCCATACTAAAAAAGCCCCAAACCAATTTTCTGCTTCCTCGCCGAGGGTCGGGCCCTAAATTACTTTTTACTTCAATCCCCCTCCCCCCCCCCCCCCTCTATCCCCCCTCCCCCTTTTCTCCCCTTATCATGTCTGTCTTTTTCTCTCCGCCCCATCTTGCCACGTAAACCCGAAGGGGGCCCAAGGCACGCACGGGGGGAGTTTGATCACCTTTGAACCATTTTAAAAAACTCCCCCGGGTTTCCATTTCCCCTGCTAAACCCCCTTTTGGCCCCCGGGCTGCCCCGCCCTGTGACAACTGCCTGTGATTCCCCCTTGGCCCCGGGCACGCGCGACGGGGGGGAAACCCTTTGGGAAAATCAGTGGGGAAACGGGGCTAAGGGAACTGACTTTGGAAGGGAAATAGTTGTTCACGGAAATGAAAAGGGGCGGGTTCCGGTGGGGGGGGGGAAGGGGTTTTTTTTGGGGGGTTTAGGGGGGAGTTGGGGGCCCTCAAGCTTTTTAGCTGGGAAAAAACCAGGGATTAAAAGGGGGACACCAGGGGTTCAGGGAAAAAATTTTGGCCCCTCCCCCCCCCTGCCCCACAACCCAAATCCTTTTAAAATTTCATTTGTGTTTTTTTTCTGTTGTTTTTCTCCACTTACTTTTTGCCCCTTTGCCTTGCTTGTTTTTTTAGTTTACTCTTCTTCTTTTCCCAAGAATTCTTTTTGATGCTTTACCCGTTCTTGTCCTTCCTTTTAACAGCAAATTAAAATTTAAAATGCTGACTATTTTTGTTTTTGGGCTTTTCCCTTTTTCTTTGTTTTTTTTTTTTTCTTTCAAACTTCTATATCTGAGTAACTTTTTCTTTTATCTTTTTTTTTTTATTAAAATTGCACAAAGATTTTCCCCCCCCCCCAAAAAAAAAAAAAAAAAGAACATTTCGGGCATTTTCGATTTGAAAAAAATTTGACAAATTTAAATTTAATAAAAATACCCCTAAAAGTTTTTAAAAAACACCCCTCTCTCCTCCCCTCTCTCTCTCTCTTACAAATCAAACACGCTTCTCTGTCTCTCCATTCTCATCTTACTTGTGACCCAAATTTTTGCCCAGGCGTGTGCCAAAAAACAGTAAGCCACTTTGAAAAGCCCAAACCAAAGGGTTTCTGGGTTTCCTCCTCTGCCCGTCTGCTCTTTACGTTACTTCGACCCCCCCCTCCCCCCCCCCCCCCCCCTTATCTCTCTATCCCCCCCCTCCCCTTTTCTCTAAATTATCATGTCTGTCTTTTCCTCTGGGCCCCTTCTTGCCATGACCCCGAAGTGGGCAAGGCACCACCAGAGATTGATCCCCAAAAACCCATTTAAAAAAAAAAAACGCCCCCAAAGGTTTCCACCCCCCTGCTGACCTCCCTTTGCCCCCCCCCGGCCCTCGCTCTTGACAACTGCCTGTTTTTTCCCCCCTTTGGTTTTTTGGGCGGCCCCGCGACGGGGGAAACTTTAAGGGCAATCAAGTGGGGACGGGCCGCGGGGCAAGGGATTTTTGGAAAGGGTTTTTTAAGGAAAGGAAAGGGGGGGGGGGGGGTGGGAAGGGGGGGGGGGGGCTCAAGCGGTCAAGGGGGCCAAACGGGTTTAGGAATAGGATACAAAGGAAAGGGGAAAAAGATTTTTTCCTCCCTCTTTTCAAAAACTTTTTTCCTTTTCAAATTCCCTTTTTTTTGTATTTTGTTTTTTCCTTTAAGGGTTTTGTTCTTTAAACCTTTCTTTGCATTTTTTAAATTCCCTCCCTTTTCCAAAAATTTAAAAGTTTTTTTTTTTTCCCCTTTTTAAAACCCAAATTTTGTTTTCCCCAAAAAAAAAAAAAAATTGGGGAAAAAAAAAAATTTAATGACGTGACTTTGCGTATTTTTTTCCTTTTTTCATCTTTTCTCCACTTAATTTTCCGTATTTTTAAATTTACATTTCTTTATATGAAATGCATGGGAAGTGTTTTCCCCCCCCCCCCCCCCCCCCCCCCCCCCCCCAAAAAAAAAAAAAAAAAAAAAAAAAAATTCCCGGCATCTTTGCAACGGGGCCCTTCTCGCAAAATTTAAATAATAGTTTTTTACTGCTAAAAGGGCTTTTAAACCGTATTTCTCCCCCCCCCTCCTCTTTTTTCCCTTTTTCTTTTTTTTTTTCGGGGCCTTTTGGGGGGGACCCCTTCCCCCCCCACCCCCCCCCCCTCCTCCCCCTCTTCCCTCTTTTTTTCTCTTCTTGCCTCGGGCCCTATTTCCAAGGCACCCCACTAAAATTTCAAAACTATGGGAAAAGCTCCCCCCAATTTTTCCCCCTTTCCTCCATAAATTTCCCTCTTGCCCGTCTGTTTTGTCCCCAGTGACCGTTAGAAACTTTTAAAATAGGCTTTCTGGTCACCCACCTCCGCCACTCCAACCCTGAACCCGGTTTTTCGCTTTTGCTCCGCCGGTTTAAACCCAGAATGCCTTTTTTAATATTTTCTCTAATAGAAAACATTTTACAAACAACAAATTGAAGGTTTCGGTTTTTAAAAAAAAATTTTAAAAAACCTTTGAGACTTTATTTTTGCTTAACCCTTTCCGTTTTCTTGTTCGCCCAAATTTAACATCATTTTTAAACCATACTTCATCAAATGGTCCGGCCCTTTCTTTGGAATAAAACAAACAGTTTTTAAATTGTTCTCAAAGTCTTTTAAAACGAGTTATATTTTTGACAAAAAACCCCACACCCTTATCCCAAAGCTTTCTTCCCAAACTGAAAGCTATTTTGAAAAAAGTTTTTTTTTTTTAAACTATGTCTCTCTCCTGAGCGGGGCCATTTTTCTTGCAGTTTACTCCCTCTTAACTGGCCAAACTTCTTCCATGCACGTTTTTGACCATTTAAAGGGGGGCTTTGCAACATATCTTTTGCCCAAACTTTCATGCTTCCCACTTTGAAAACATTTTTAGGGGGGTTTTCAACTCTATATCATGTAAAACTTCAGGGCACCCGTTGTCCTAGTTACAGAGCCCTACCCCGTTAACCTTTCGGGCTAAAATGGGACGTTCACGCGTGAAACGGCTTTTTATAGTAACATTTCACAAGGCATTTTGCCGCAGCACAGGCCTCCCCCCCTATTTAAAAAGGTTTTAAAAAAAGGGAGTTTTTAACCCTACACCCTTTTTTTTCCCATCCGGGTTTTGGGACTGATTTTTTTTTGTTTAGTACCCACCTTACACCAAAATAAAACACATGATTTTACAAAACCCTTTTTCCCTTTTAACAAAACCCCCGTCCCCATTGGAAGCCATCTAAACCCCCGCTTTTTGGCCCAGGGCAGCCCCCGCTTTTCTCTCGAAAAAATTTTGGGGAAAAATTTGCTGATTTTTTTTAATGTTGCAATTTCCTATAAATAGCCGCTCGCACGGGAAATTTTTGGCGGGTGCCGCTGCAAGCCTGCAAATTACCCCCCTTTTCCCTTTACAAGTTCTTACTGTCAAAACCTAAATTTTGGGGAATATGGCCCCGTCTTTTTGAAAAGGACAACCATTTAAATCCCCCCTGAAAAATGCTATCTTGAACTTAAATTAAATTCAGCAAATTTTTAAAGGGCACAAACGCGTTCCTACGGGAAATCACACCCCCAACCCCAAATTTGAAAATGACAAACAGCAATTTTCGGGTTGCTCCCAACCCCAATTGCTGGGGGGAAAAGGCCCCGAAACTAAAAAATTTTCAGCGGTTTCCTATCATCTTGTGATTGCGGGGAAAGGGAAAGGGAAACTTTTTTTGATATTTTTGGGAAAATTTACCCCCAAAAAATTTTTTAAAAATGAACCTAACCCTGCCTAAACGACCCCCGGGGGGAATTTTAAGCCGGCAAAATTTATACAATCTGCGTGGGGCCCCGACCCCCCTTTAATGTTAACTTACCAAACCACAAACATGCGACCCTCGACTGGGCTATTGTCATTTGAGTAACCCGGGGCCCCAACATGTCGACCAAATACACAAAAGGAAAATGAAGAGGATTTTTTTCCCCCCGGAAAAAAAAAATGTCCCCAAAAAATTTGGTGAAAAAAATTCTCTTTTAAAAGTCGTTCAAAGGTTCTTTTTAAAGTGGGCATCCCCTTCTTATTCATTTTTTATCCAAGTTCTTTTTTAAAGTTCTTTCAATTTCAACTCAAGTTTTTAAAAAAGGGCATCAAAAAGTTTTTAAACTTTTTTTTTTATTAAAGGGAACTTATTAAAGTTTAACAACCCCGCATAAAGTCGTCTTTAAATTTCTATAAAAGTGGGCATTAATTTTTTATCAACTTACAAGTTCTTTTTTAATTTTATCAAGTCGCATAAAGTCTTATAAATTTTCTTTTTCAAGCCCATTTAAAATTTAAATTTAAATTTTTAAGTTTTTTAAAATATTTTTTCCACGAAAGGGATAAAAAGGACTTTTGTTTTGGCGGTTCTGGCATCTTTTTTTTGGGGCTTTTTGTTTTTAATCCCTTAGTTTTTTTTGACGGCTTTTTTTTTTGGGGGGGGGGGGCTTTTTTTTATATATTTTTAAACTAAAACCACCCCCCCCAGCAATGCCCAAAAAAAAGGAAAACTTTTTTAAATTCAATATCCATGAAACTTGGGGGTTGGGTTGTAGGTCTTGAAAAACTTGTTTTTTTACAGCTGGCTGTGGCAACCCCTTTGGGAAAGGGGCGGTGTTAGGTTTTTTATAAATTTCTTTCCCTGGGGGGGGGCAACTTTAATTTTTTTGTTTTTTTCAACCTGCAAATTTTTTTTTTCCCTTGCGCAACGCCCCCCAGGATGAGGAGGCTTTTCGGGCCCCTTTCCCCCAATTTTTCCTGCGGTTTTTCGGGCTCTCTTTTGGGGAAGGGGAAAAAAAAACCTTTTAATTGTTTTTAAAAGAAAATTAACCCATGTTTAAAAGGGCTTAACAAGGGCCCAAAAATCTGTAAAAATAGATCACATCCTAGAACTCAAATGCTTTTTTAAAAAAGGGAAATCCTGTGTTAAATCTTCAAAAAACTTTTCAAATCTTTGGAGCAAACTACAAACTATTTAGGAAAAAAACTAAGAACCCCTTTTTCCCCCCAACATTTTTTAAACCATTTTTGGGACCCCATTTTCGTTTCATACCTATTGTGATACTTTACAATTTTTTGGGCGTTGCATCTTTTGGAATCTTTCAATGCTAATTTCTTTTCCCAAAGGGAAACTTTTTTTTTTTTTCCACACCCGCCAAAGAATACCCCTTTTCCCTTTTGGCCTAAAACTTGGTCATCAATTTGATCTTTTGGGGAATTTTCCAGAATAAATCTTTCGCATTAAAGTTTTATTAATGAATAAAATTATTTTTTTTTTTAAAAAATGAGCACCGAAAAAACTATTACAAACCGGAAATCCCCTTTCTGCTTTATGGGGGCCCCAAATTGGGAACAAAATTTTTTTTGGAAAACCGTTAAAAAAAACCACAATCTTGGCAAACAGACTTTGAAACCCCACAAACTATGGCTTTATTACAGTTTCTTTTGGCTACAAAAATTTTTTTCCCGTTAACAAGGAAAAATTCCAAAAATAAAATAAAAAAATTAAAAAAGGGTTTCACTGGGAATGAGGATTTTTGCCTGTGGTTAATCCCTTTTGGCTTTTAGGGGAAAAATTTAAACCTTTTAGAAAAATAGGGGAGAGGGGCAAGAGAAAAAGAATAAACTAGGGACAACTACCCGGGCACACAAGCTGCTAGGGAAAAGAAAAAATTGGGAAGCATTAGTTTTTAAATTTAACATGGGGGAAAAAACGGGGCCCTGCATTTAAACTTTTAAAAATGTTGATAAACAATAAAAAATATTATTTGTAACAGGCAACCCAAATCGAGACATTGCCCCCCCAAAAATTTCACGATTTTTAAAAACCCAAATCAAAAAAAACAAAATGCAAGAAAAAAATTGTTTTTCCCTTTTGGGAAAAGACCGTTGTGTATTTTTTTGCACATAATTTTGGGCTGAAAAAAAAATGAACAAGATCTTTTATTCGCCAAAAAAGGAAAAATTGGGAAAGGGGAAAACAGTTTTTAAAAAAGTTTAAAAGCCAAGCACTGGAGTCAGTAAACAAACAAAAAGGGAAAAGGGGTTATCTAAACAACGTTTTGGAAAATTTTAAACTACCACCCAAAACAAATACAAAACCCCACATTTTGGAATATAACTCCAAACGCCCAACCCATAAAAGGGAAATTTTCTATATTTACCCCATGATACATTAGACAAAAATTTTTAAAGTACCACTTACAGTCATTGACATAGTTTCAAGATAAAAAAAGAGGGGAAACCCTTTAAACACAAAAGATTGCTTTTTGCTTTTTGGCTGTCCCCTATACACTGATATACCAACGGGGCCCTTTTAAAACTTACCTCGAAATGTTTCCCGTCATGACGAAAAAAATTTTTTAAGGGCCAAGTAATCAATTATTTTTAAACATAGAGTTACCTTTAAAAAAGAGGCTTTCCCGGGGTGTTCCAATCACGGGTTTTTGGTTAAAAAACTTTAAAAAACATTTATCGAAGGTTTTCTCCAACCAGTATCACAAGAGTTTTTTTGAAAAATTCCCGAAACACAGAAGGGGTTTAAAAGGCTGCCCCCCAATTTTTGCCCCAAAATAAATAATAAAAATTTTAAAAGGGGTCTAAAACCAGTACGCAATCAGAAAACAAAAAATAAATTTTTGTTAAAAGGAGATTTTCATAAAGGGCAAATTTAATGCCAATTTGGGTTTAAAAGTGAAACCTTTATTCCCCGGGGAGAAGGGGAAAAGGGGACACTCGCATCGGGGGCAACAAACCAGTTTTGGAGTTTTGATCCATATGAATAAAAAAAATTGTAAAAATGAATCCGCCCTTTAAATTATTTACGAGAAACTGACCCCAAAAAACCCGCCCCACCCCCCCCAAGATCTTTAAAGGAAAATTTGCAGAAACCCCCCCAAAGACACTTTTTCCACCCGCAAATTTTTTTTTTAAATTTAAAATTTAAAAAAGGCGAAAGAAGGGAAAAAAGGAAAAAACCAAAACTAAAATGGCCGGGAAGCAAAAGGGTTAAAGGGAAAGCCCCCTAAAAAATAATGCGAGAAAATTTGATTATAATTTTCCCAAATAAAATAAAAAATTTAAAAGTTGATCGGGCCTGCTAGAAAAAACCCTAAAATTTTTTGGGATTCAAGAAAAATATTAAAAAAATTCGAGCGAAATTTAAACAGAAATTGTTTAAAAATTTTGGGTTTAAATTTGGGTTTTGGTGATATATTTTAACCTTTTTTAAAACTTTTTTTAATCTACGAAAATACTTTTGGGGTTTTAAAAGGGAAGCTAAAAGGGGAAATGGCAAAAATGGAAAAAGGAAAAGCCCTTTAAAAAAAAATGCAAGATTTTTTTTGATATCATTATATCATTAAAGAATTTTTAAAGAAGTTTTCCAAATTTTTCGGGGCCGGGCAATCGCTTTAAAACCCCCCAAAGCTTTTTTTTTGATTAGGGAAACAGGAATTTTGTGAAAAAAAAAAAAAATTTAAAGCACACTAGCTTTAATAAATAATTTTAAATTTTTTGCAAAATTTAATGAAAAAAAAATTTGAACGTGCGATTGCTAAAAAATAAAACCCCCATATGATTATACTTTTCCCCAAAAGGGCCAATTGCATATGAAAACTCTGGATTAACAAAACTCTTTTGTTTTTATTGCGTCAAAACCGTTTTTTTTTACAACTGTTTGTTTAATCCATGCAGATTAGATCGAAACCCTTTTTAATTGTCATGATGAAAAGTTTTATTCCCAAAACCTTTTGCTTTTTTGGGAGTTGTCAGGGGTTTATGCTTGATTGCAAAAACACTACGAGATTTCCCTTTGTTTTTTTAACAACTTTTTTTTGGTTTAAAAAACGGGACTTTTTCGCCCCTAAAACCAACAAACTCCTTAAACACCTCTCCAAATAATTCACCCTTAAACTTCCCTAAAACCTTTAAAAATTAATATCTAAATTTCAAAGGGAACCCTTTAAAGGGAAACAGTTGTTTTCGTCCATCCAGAAAAGCTTTTTTCTACTTCTAACCCATGTTTTTGGGAAAAATCTTCAGTAGGGATGTCGATTAAAAAGGGAATCTGAAATTGTGTACAAACCCTCGGGACCCGGATAAAAAGGGTTTTAAAGTGCGTAAAAAAAATTCTAACATCAAAAGCTTCGACACCAAAAACAGAAACCCAATAAAAAGGGGCTTGCCCCAATTTTTGGATTCTTTTTTTTTTTTTCACATTAGCCAAAAAGCTGATCTTTGAAATTTTTCAAAAGCCCTGAAAAATTAGTTTTGAATTTAAACCTTAAAATTGCAACGTTTTCTCGGGTTTCCCAAATCCCTTTTTTTACGCTTGTGGGGTTTTTTTTCCATAGCCCTTCCCAAAACAGCTGTTGTTCACAAATAAAAAAGGGTCTTTTCGGAAGCATCTGGGGGTTTTGGGTTCGAGATCAGTTTTTCTTCATAAATTAGGTTTCATGAACTTTTTCTTGATCAAAGAAATTAAAACGATGAACACTGCCCAATTTTAAACCATGTCTTAAAAAAAATTTGAAGAAGTCTGTAATACAGACTTTAATTTTTTTGTCACGAAGATTAGGCACAAGAAAAAGGGGGGTTCGTCTTGCCATCTTAGACTTTCGGCCGCTAATGGATAGCCCATTTTTAAAACATGAATTTCATGAGGATATTCAAAATCAACTTAGAAGAGCCCCTTTTTTTACGATTAGCTTCTAGAGAGGTGCCTTTTAAAAACCCTTTTTGAATGTCTTTACAGTGTACTTTAAAAGTTGCGTAAGGGAAGTGTTTGGCGCCATTGCCCCCCCATACAGATTTTTTTGCAACTAAATACATAAATATTTTAGCCCTTTTTACTTGGATCATATCGCCAAGTATTTGTTGTTTGCTTTTACATAAGGGTGCGACCCATACTTATCCCCCCCCAATCCTTCAATCACTAAACCCCTTTGGCGGGCCCAGACAATAAATCTTTTGGGTACCCCAGTAAATTTTTAAGAAAGGTCCCAGCCCCATCCCGGGCGCAAAAAAAGGTAATCCCGGGGGACCCAAAAGCTGTAATGTTTCATGCAGGTCTTTCTGTAATTTTAAAAGACGTCCCCAACAAACAGGTATCCCCCAAAAAAATAGAACAGATAGTCCCCCATCGTTTTACCCTCTAATTTCCCCTTGCCACCCATCTTGAGCATAAAAATTTAATCAAAAACCGAGGTCCTTTCCTCTAAGACTACAAAAAAAGCCCTTTAGGGGGAAAAGGGTTTGGGTTATCAAATTTTTTCCCAACTTTTTCTTTCCTTAAGGAAAAAAAAACGCCCTTTCTAACAAATTTTGGGTCAAAAATATTTTTCCCTTTTTTTGGGGCGGGATTTTAAAGACCTGCATTGATTCCAAACCCCCCTTTCGGGTTTGCTTTAAGTCATAAAAAAAAAAATTTTTTAAATTAAAAAACACATGTCCCTTTTCGAGGGACGGCGCAATGCATGACACCCAAAGGCCAGTTACTGCTTGAAATTAAAGGGGAGAGCCCGTAACCCGCAATTTTGTGAAAGAAAAAATGGGAAGTCTCCAAGTCCTAGGTTAAAAATTTTATTTAAAAGTTTGAAATTTTTTTATGCGTTTCTCCTCAAAATTTTCCGCTAATGTATCTTGGCCCTTACTTTTTAAACTTTAAAGGTTTTAGCTCAAAACCAAAAAATCCAACATGAGTGCTGACCCATAGGGGAATTTTTATCTTGGGGGGTCATCTTAAATCGATAAGAATAATTTTTAGAACGGCATTACGAATTTTCTGCATGCTTTTTAAGAAATTTTTGCTGAAATGTGGTCCCTGTAAATTTCCCTGGTTTTTGAATTTTTCACCATCTGACCTGACAACAATAAAGGGCAAATAAACAAATCTGGTGGTTTTTCATTAAAACTTTTTTTGGTAAAGTTTTGGAGCGGGGCCCCTCAAAAGGGGAACAATAAGCACTCGAATCGGGCGTAAAAAACCCATATGGAACCCCTGGATTTTTTGGGTAAACCTTAAAACAAACCTTATTTCCTTTCCTTTTGGGCAAAAAATTAGTTTCTGTATTGCACCCAACGGGGCTGAGAACAATTTTTTTACATGTTCGCTCGAGTTTAAACGGAGGGAATTCTTGTTAAAACATTTTCTAAAAAATTCTTTTTTTGCTATGTTGTTTTGTAAAATGCACAAATAAACACCATTTGCGTATAGAGGGGTAGTGCAACCCATTAAGGCTTTGCATTAAGGTAAGTCTACATGAGTTTTTGGTTTTGGGTTTTCCCCATTGTTGGACTGTTCTTTGCCCCTCAAAAAGGCAGAAGGTTGGTTTTTTTCAGACCATGCGTAAACTTTAAAATTTAAATTGGGGGATTTTTTTTTTCAAACAGTCAATTTTTCTACAGCCATAGGAAATTAAAAGGGCCCTTTAAAATTAAGAAACATTGGCCCACTGAAAATTAGATACTCTCCTCTGCATTTTTGGCAACGTGATGCAGCCTTTGCAAGAACGCACCCCCATAAAAAAATTTGGGCGTCTGAAATTTTTATGTTCAAAACGGGTTTTCTTTCAACTAAAAGTTTGGGGGCAGTGGAATGTAAACTTTCCTACAATCGGGTCATACTTAGCCTGTCTTAAACTATTTCTAGGGCTTCACCCTCTGAAAAAACCAAGCCTCTCATTTTTGCCTTCCGAGGGTTCATTAAAAATGTTTAAAAAGTTGATCTGCCCAAACCCGGTGTTAAGTCCTTTTAAGAAAGAATATCTGCCCGGGTTTTGGTTTAGACCCCCAAATTTTTAGATTTTCTTCTTTAATTTTTTAAAATAGTCGATTTAAAAAAACTAAACCCCTTTCTTTAACTGGAGGGTTTATTGTTAGTTTTTCTTGGAAAAAAGAGAAATAGCATTTTACAAACCCTTTCCTGCAAAGTTTGTTGGGTCAAAAAACCTTTAAAAAGACCTCATTTAAAGCTTTTGACAAACCTCTTCCTCGAGCAAATTTCTTTAAACAATTTTATCTGAACCTTCATAAAAACTTAACCTGCTGAGTTTTTTTTTTTCTAACTCAAAATATTTATTTAAAAATTTAAAAAAAATACTTAAAACAAACAAAACAAAAAGGGCTTTTTTTTTTCTTGGACTCAAAAACTAAAAATAAACCCCTTTTGGGGTTGTTTAAAAGGAAACTTTTTTAGAACAGAGTTTTAATGTTTTGTTTTTCTTTTTTTAAAAAAATTCCTTTTTTTCTGGGGGGGGGTCCCGGGGGTTTTAGAAAAAATTTCCCCCTTTTCCTTTTTTTTTAAATCAAACTTTTTTTCTTTTGTAGTCCTTTAAAATAGCCTGTAGGCGACTAAATTCTTCATCCGGTGTTCGAGTCGGCTATGCTTTTTTTTATTGTCATTTTAAGGGAAATAAAGTTTTAGCTGTTATTTTTTTGAAAAATATAGCTTTGTCTTTTTGGGGTTTTTGCTTTTATTTTTTTGCTGACCCGCACCTGCAGGGTAAAACCCCAGCCCAAAAGTTTAAAAACCCAAAACCCCTAAGGGAAAACGGCCGGGGCACCTACCCCCGGGGTTTCAAAGGGGACCTACACTTGTTCCTGCTGATAGAGCACTAGCTTCGAGGCTCCAGTTAACCCTTTTGTAACAGCATTAAAAAACAGAGAAAACCTTCGTTTGGGTTTTTCTGTAATTTTTAAAAGGGGGTCCCGCCCTTTGGGTTTTCCCTTTTTGTAAGGTTTTGGTTTTAAAAAAAAAGTTTTATGTCTACAGCAACAAGTTCTCTTCTTTGGGGGACTTTTGGATAAACCGGAAAAACATGCCCTTTTTTTTAAAAAAAAAAAAATAAATTTTTGTATTGGATTCTTTTTTAAACTGTTATCTTTAATATTTTAGCTGCGCAAACATATATTTAAAAACCCAAAATTCAAAAATGGGTTTAAAACACTCTCTTTTTCTTTATCAATTTGAATGTTTTTTTTACTCTTTAAAATGGCTCCCACCCTCCCATTCAACGATTATCCCTGTTGACCTTAAATTTAATCCAAAAAACCGTATTTTGGGTTTTTAAATATTCATCAAGTCTAACACTGGGAAGGTGTTGATCTTTAGAAAACCAAAGGGCCCACGTTGGACTTTTAAAAACCTCCCCGCCTCCAAACAATTTTTTTATTTCAACAAAGAAGATAAGGTTTTTGGGCCCCCACCATAGACCCTTTGGTTTGGGCTTTCCCTCAATTGAACATTTTACCTTTTGTTATTTTTGGAATAATAAAATTTCAGGGTTTTTCTTTCGGATGGTTTTTTCATCTTTACACAGCAAAAAAATACCTTTAAGGGATCTTCGGGGGGCCTAAAACCAAATTTTCCCTATAGTTTTCTGCCCGCTTTTAAGGATATTTAGTATATTAAACACCCCTTTTTGAATTTTATTGCTAATCCTGACTGATATTTTTTCTCAATCCCGCCTTTTCTAAGTTAGGGTTCTAACAAATGTCAAACTCTAACGAGATGTCGAAAAAAGCAGTCTTTGGGAAACAGTGTCTTTTAGATTTAATGACAAATTTGTTTTTCATTAAAAAATTAGTTTTATATGACAATCTTCTTTTTTAAAAATCCTTGAAAGTATGGCCATGCCCCCGCTTAATAACCAAAATCCAAGGGGGTGGAAAAGCGATTTTCCAAAACCCCAAAATTTAAAAGCTTCCCGGGGTTTTTGCCGGGTTTAGCATCTTCGGGGTCTATTCTGTGTTTTAAATGCTTCATCACTTTCGATTCCTTTTAAACGCGAGTCCCGCCCTTTTTATTCGCGGTTTTGCCATAAAATCACAATAAATTTGAAAATGGGCTGCATTGGTTAAAAAAAAATTTCTTGCCCCCAATTTTATTTTAAAAAAATTTTTTAACGATTTTCCCGTCCCAATTCTGAACTACTGTCCCCGTTTTTTCGTCTGTTGCCCGATTTTGAGTTCTATTTTGAAAGTAAGACTGCAGATTTCCCCCCCCCCAATCACTTCATCTGCCCAGTCGGAAATTTAACGTAAAAAATTTGACTGAATCAATATAATGATTATTTTGGAAAAATAAATTTCTGTTTATTTCCCCCTTTACGCCAAAAAGGGGTCTTTTAGTCTTTTAAGCGGGTTAAGAAATTTACCCTAGCTTGTGACCCTTTTTTTTTTAAAAAAAATAAAACTTAATTATTTAAAAAAAAGGGAGAAAAATTAAAGGGGTTTTTTTATCCTGGAGACGACATGGTTTAAATGACTCCCCTTTTACACATCCATTACAATCATTGCGGCTTTAATTTAAAAGAAAAGTAAGGTCAAATCATTTTATCAAAGGGTTTAGGGCCCAAAAACCTCCCGAATTTAAAGACCCTAATGATTTTGAAAAAAAGATGAACCCTTTGTTTTTTAAAAAAACAAGGACAAACCCCGTACAGCTTTACATCTTTAAAACCCAAACCCCTCAAAGTTTTAGCAAAAACTACAATTAGACAAAAGGCCCCAATGTGAGCGATCAAAAACGCCTTTTGGGATTGCTAAACCGCCCCGGGAAAAAAAAAATTAGACAGTGAGGGAGTTGCTAAAAAATTTAAAACCCCACTAAAAGGAATCCCCCAAACCCCCAAAAAAACCCAAACAAAACATGGAACTTAAAAATTTAAGCCCAACGCAACAAAAAAAATAGAACAAACCAGTTTTTTAGAAAAACATTTTTTTAAAAACCCAGGGAAAGATCCCCGCTACCAATGAGAGAAAAAACGCCCTTGAACCTACATTGGGGGAACATCAAAAGGCGAATTAACAAACAATTTAGCAAAACTGGGTGAACTGATGAGCATATAAAAAAGAAAAAGAAAAACTTTGAGGCTGATGACCACAACTTGGGCCCTGGTGTTAAAGAAAGAATAACACAAAGCAAAAAAAACTTTAACAAGAAGATCACAAAAATAGAATGCGGGCTACTAACCAGAACAAAAAAAACTCAAGGAGCAAAAAAAAGAGGGAAAAACCCCAAAAAAATTTTTTATAAACACAACGTTAGCAGAAAAAAAAAAAGAACAAATGTTTAGAGAGCAAGGGGGCACATTTTTCAAATTTAAAAAAAAAAAAGGGGGGGCCCTTTGGGTTTGCAATAATAACCTGGGTTGGCTATTACCGGCGGCGGTGGGGGGGGTAGTTTCCCCCAGGCCCGCCAACTTTCCCTCGCCCAAAAAACATTTGGGGAAAAAAACAACCTCGATCACCTTCAAACTTACTAAAAAAAATTTGCCCGGGAAAATGCAATAGAATTTTTTTGCCTATTAAAAAGGAGGGACCCTTAGCTTGGGTTTTGTCTGCCCCAAGTAAAGTATTTGGGTTTTAAAGCCGGGGCACTTAAAGGGCAAAGTTGCTTTTAAAAGTTGGGTTACCCTTTAGTAAGATAAAAAACCAATAATCCTAGGCAAAATTTAAACCAATAAAAAAGGGGCCGTCTTTTCATATTCCCGGTCAAACACGCCCCGTCTTTAAGGCCTTTTGGGGCTTTGGGGCCCTTTGGGGGTTTGGTTTACTTAATCTTTGGGGTTTTTTTTTATTGTTTGTTTCTGGCTCAGAATTTATTCGTTTTTTCCAACCTTCTGTTCATTTTTCCCGCAACAAGGGTTTTTATTTTTTGTAGTTAATTTTTGTTCCCCACCTTGGGGCCTGAGGGCAAAGGGGATTGTATAAACCAGTGCCGACAGCAAAATCACTTTTGATCTTGCCCAAAATTTTAAAACATTTTTTTACCTTTTTTTCTTTTAAAAGGGAAAAACAATTGCAGAAATTTAAAGGCGTCCCTAAATTTCAAAATACTGTTTTTTTAGCATCCCAAACCAGTAAAGGATCATTTTTTGGGTTTGATCTTGCTTGCTTGCGAACCTAGCAAAAACCAAACATAATACAAAAATCCTGAATTTTGGTTTTAATTTCCCGCTCTAGTTTAAGGGCCCCTTTGAATTTTCCAAAAAAAAATGTTTTTTCCAGGGTGGTTTTTTGCTCTTTCCTATTTGGGCCCAGGGGAACATTGTGCCTGAAGAGAAAGATTTTGTAAGGAGGAATTTCCCAAACAATTATACTTTTTGTGCACGGGGCCCCCAAAAATAAAAGGGTTTCCCAAAACCCTGATTAAGATCCAACCTTTTTTTCTAAAAGTCTTCCCTTTGGGGCAATATCAAATTCGGTTTCAGATTTCCCCAAAAACCGTAACTATTCTGTTGCTGAATGGATTAAACTTTTTTCATTTGGTAATGGCGCTTGCAGTTCGATAAAAAAACGTCTGAAGGTGGGAAAAAAAAATAAATCTATACACTGGGCCTCACCAAAAGGGTCAGGGGATTTTAAAAATTTACATACGACACCCACACCCAGTTGGGTGCACAAAACACAGCAAAGTTTAACTGGTTCTGATAAAACTGCATCGGGTGACTTTAAAACCCACTTTCGGATGGGCTTTTTTTAAAAGGAGGGGTTAAAAAATATCTGTTTAATGGAAATACTTTAAATTTTCTTGAAAGGGGTCAAATGAGTCACAGAAATGGGGCAAGGGTGTCAGTTGTTTTATTTTTTAAAATTGTAGTGCGGCCCCAAAAGAATATTTTTCATTAGTTAAAAATGAATGCCCATTTTTAAAATTTTTTAAAAAATGTTTTTAACAAAACAACTCAAAAAAGCCCTTTGTTTTTAGAGAAGATTGATAAAGAATGCGGAACCCCAAGGTTTTCACTCCATGAAATTTTTTTTCAGCGTGTTGGTTTTTAAAATAAGTGAATCCAAGGGAAAAAAATAAGATTAAAAAAAAAATTTATAAAAAATTAAACTTAGTTTTGCCATTTTAACCATACCCTTTTGGTTTTTTTACTGGGTTTTTTGCCCCGCCCCAAAAAAGCAATGAAATAACTTTGACATTAAATCTCAAACTTAAAAATGCAAATTTTAAAAAAAAGTTACATTTAAAACCCGAAGAAAAAGAAGGAAATTAACTATTTGATGTAGAGCTAAACTAAAATTTAAGGGTTTGCAACTCCTTCATGGGTTTTTTAGTTTTCATCAACAAAACACTTATGAGGGAGAAATCCGCTCGAAAAATTTCTTCCCTTTTATTACTCAAGGTTTTTTTTGGGCCACTGAGCACGATGAAAACTTATATGATGGAAGGCCCCTCAACTGGTTTTGAGCCTCCATCAGGGGAAAACTGCATATTGCGATATGAAATTATAAAAATTCCCCAAAATTTTCAGTTTTTTAAAAGATTAGCTTTTGGGAGGGGCAGATCATTTAATATAAAAATCACAGTAAAACAGGGAAAGTCGTGAAAAAGTGATTTAAACCCGCACAAATTTTTTTTAAAAAATAAAATAATACGTTGTTTTAAAAAAAAGGGCCCCGGACCAGAAGAAAACGGAGTTTACAATTTGCGCCTGAGAGGTTGAAAATTTTGAATTAAAAGACCTTTTTCAGAGTTGAGGACTTTGAACAAAAAAGGGGAGATAGGCACCCTTGGGAAAGGTTTTTTATACACTAAAGATGGTTAAAAAAAAAACGCAAAGAGGTTTTCGAAAAGCAAAAGGGTTTTTCCCAAACAGAAAACACGCAAAGTAGAACAAAAAATTTCGGGTCATAAAGAAAATAAAATAGTTCGAAAAAATGACAGCAAATGGCACTTTGAACCAATTTAGAAAGGGACTTTAAAATTTTAATTCGAAGCCCATTTTCCCTTTTTCGGGCCGTCAAAAAAGTTTTAGAAAAAAAACAATTTAACTCTGGCCCTTTACATGAAAGTCTTATGCCAAGAACCAAAATTTGGAAAAGGGGATCGAAATAAAGAAGTTTGGGGGCCAAAAGTACATCCTCCAAAAGAGAATCCCTTTTTTTAAGGGAAACTAAATCAAAATACAGTTCTTTCCACGCACGTATTTAAGGGGGACACGTTTACAAAAATACTTAAATTTCTGTCTTAAAAGTGTGGGAGGAATGGGGGCGGGGGGTGTCCGTGACAACCTTTTGGGAAAGGGAAATTTTTATTAGCTGGCAAAAATTTGACGTTTTTCAATCTTAAAGTTAAATGTTTGGTTCGTCACGAAGGTGAAAATTTTTAAAGGTCGTAAAAAACAAGCAAAAAAAACAATGTTAGTCTTTAATTTGAAAAAAATCGACAAAACTGAGTTGGTTAATCTGACACTTTTAAACCCTTATAAGATTTTTTTGTAAATGATCAAATTTTTACGGGATAGTATGATAACAAAAACTAACTGGGGTAAATTTAAAAACCTTTTTTAAAAAAGGGCAGTTTAAAAATTTTTGAAACCAAAAAAAACCCCATTTTCAAAATTTTTTGTGGGCCCAAATGGTTTTGGAAAAACAATAATTTTTCCCGAAACCCATTACAAACAGTTTTTCGTTATAATTTTTATTTATTTATAAATTTTCCGCCCCCAAAACTTTTTAAAAAGGGAAAAAAGCATAAACCCACGAAGGTTTTTTATGGAAGGATTATGAAATCTATTTAGTTTTATCCAGCAATAAACTTAGGGGAGTGCTTAGAACCTTTTATAGACAGGGTTTAAGGAACTCAGGGCACGATTTAATTTTAGATTTACTGTTCCCGGGAAGAGAGACAAGTTAAAAAAAAAAATACTTTATCAAAACAGGCTTTCAAGGGGAAAACATGCTTTTGGGTAATTTTGTGGATTTTATGCCAGAAATATAACTCAGGTTTTTTAAAAGGGCTTTAGAGAACAGTTAAAAAACCCTTTGTTTTAATTTTACATAAAACAGGACGCAATTTTATGAATTTTATGCGGGGGAAAATGATGTTTTTGAAAACGTCAAGAAAAACGAAGGATTAAGCAAAAAATAAAGTCTCAAAAATTTTCTAAATTAGTGTTAAAAACGATAATCCTACACATTATTAAATTTTTTTAAATGTTTACTATTAGAGAACTAAAAAATTTCATTCTGGGTAAGCCGGCGGAGCAACAGCGAAACCCCGGGTTTTACCGGTTTTTTTGGGGCGGGGGGGGAGGGGGGGTGAGCAGAATGCCTATTTTTTATTCCCTCCGTTTCTTTTGTTTTCCCTTTCCCTTTTTTTTGCCTTTCAAAGTTGGTGCCGGGGAAAGCTGTTGGCTCAATCAGGGTTTTGTGTGGGGGGTTTAAAGGGGGGTGAACTTGAGGGACCGAAAATTTAGGAAAAGAAAGAGGGGGGAAGGGGGGGGGGGGGGGGGGGCATCTTGTCTCTGGGACAAACAGGGGTCATGAAAGGGGAAACCAAGCGGGTGGGGGAAAAAATGAGGGGGTTGTTTAGGGGGAAAGGGGGAAACCCGGGAAAGAGTTTTTTTCTTCAAATCGTTTCTCAAAAACACCCCCCCCCCCCCCCCCCAAAACTTCACGATGCATTTTTTTTAGTTTTTTTTTTTTTTTTTTTCAATTTTTTTGTTCGTTCCTTAACGTAGGTTTGTTTTTTTCCTAACATTTTTGGGGCCCTTTTTTTCATTTTCTTCCTTTAATTTTTGTAAAAAATCGAAAAAAATTTAATTTTTATAAACAACCTTTGATCAACATTTCTCTTTATTTTTATGTTTTTTTTTTGTCTCTGTGTAAACCTTTTAAAAAAAAACAAAACCCCTATAAAAGGGGGAAAAAAAGTGAGAGAACAAAATTTCAGAAGCGCCCTTTCAAAACCTTTGGGAAAATTCTAGCCCATAGGTTTATCTGCTAAAAAATTTAAAACTAAACAATCCTCTCCCCTCTCTCTCTCTCCTCTTCTCCTCTCTCTTCTCTCTCTCTCCCGTTTCCCTCCTTCTTCCATCTCCGTCTCTGTCTGTCCTGTCCATTCTCGTGTGTCCCCTCTGTCTCTCTGAACTCAAACTTGAAACCGGCCCAACCATGTTTAAAAACTCCACACATCTTTTTCCTTGCTTCATTGAAAGCCCCTTTTGCCCTCTTTCGGGGGCCCTGTCCAATTTTCGGGTGATTTTTAAAACCCCCCCCTTGGGGGCTTTTGGCTGGGCCCGGGGAAAAGGGGCAATTTTTTGGCGCAACCAATTTTTAGGTGAGGACCCCAAAGGGGAAGGAGAGTCCCATTTGGGAAAACGTCATTTATGAAATGAAAGGAGACACGTGTTGTCAGCAGTGGCAAACAAGGGAAACCCAAAATGGAAAGGGATGGGGGACGAGGGGAAAATTTCTGTCTTTTTTTTTTTTGTCAACACATTTGTCCTTTTTCCATCTTTTTTAAAAAAATTTTTTCCCTTTTAGTTACTGCTTTTTTTTTTGGTTTTATTTCCGCCTCCCTCCCCTCCATTCTGTTATTGTTTCCCCTGTGTTCATTAAAACATTCACCCCTTTTTCCTCTCTTTCCTTTGGGTTTTTCCATCCTTTTATACTTTTTCCGTTTTTCCTCCTCATTACCTTATCAAAAAATAAACCCTAAAACGCACGCATGCATGCACATGCACGCGCGCCCTGTGTGTGCATGTGTGTTTTGTGTGGTTTTGGTGTTGTTGTGTGTTGTTGGTGTGTGGAGAGAGAGAGAGAGAGAGAGAAGAGAGAAGGGGAGAGAAAAAGGGTAGATTTAAAAAATCTTGAAATCTGCTCTTGACGCACACGCCTCATTTTAGATTCAACCCACCCACCACGGGACCCCCCCCCCCCCCGCCAACACCCACACACACACACACACACACTCCACACACACACACACACAAACACTTTCTCACACTGCTCCCCAAATTACAACCGTTTAGTCTTTTACCAGTTTTTGTCCTTCCAAAACATAAGAAATGTTAAAAAAACAAAGAACTGAATCTATACTTTTTAGCTTTTCTCAGGCCCCCCCTTTTCCCCCCCCCCCCCCCCCCCCCCCCCACACACACACATAAACCTTAACTATCTTATTTTTCATTTTTTTTACTTCATTTTCCTTTTTCGAACCCGCGCAAAAAAGTGAATTTAAATTTTCATGCATGATCTGAAAATAATTTTATGGGATCATTTTCAGACTTGGGGAAAATTTGCAATTAGCCCGCTCTGAAAAAGAGGTTATTCCCGGATGCATCCACGTTTCTCTCCAATCCCCCCACGCTCTCTCCTCCCGCTTTTTATCTCTCCTCCCGCTTGTTTAATTTTTCTCTCCTCCTGCTCGGTTTTTCCTCCCCTCTCTCCCCCTCTCTCTCTCCTCTCTCTCGTTTTGCTTGTTTACTCCACTCTCTCTCCCTGCTTTTTATCCCTCCTCTCTCTCCCCCCCCTTGTTTTTTCTCCACTCCTCCCTCCCTCTCTGCTTGTTTTTCTTCCCCTCTCTCTCTCCCCCCTCCCCCCTTTTTTTTCTCCATTCTCTCCCGCTTGTTTAAACTCCACTCTCTCTCCCTCTCGCTTTTTATCTCTCTCTTTTTCTCCCCGCTTGTTTTTCTCCAATCTCCTCTCTTCCCCTCGCTTGTTTATCCCCTCTCTCTCTCCCTGCTTTTTATCTCTACCCTCTCTCTCTCTCTGCTTTTTTATCCTCCTCTCTCCTCTGTTTATATCTACTGTTTAACTCCACTCTCTCTCTCCTCCTGCTTGTTTATCTCCACTCTCTCCTCTCCCCTCTCTTGCTTTGTTAAACTCCCCTCTCTCTCTCTCCCCTCTCTCTGCTTGTTTTAACTCTCTCCTCTCTGCTTGTTTATCTCTCCTCTCTCGCTTGTTAACTCCACCTCCTCTCTCTCTCTCTTTTGTTTTCCTCTCCTCTCTCTTTTTTATTTTTCCCCTCTCTCTTTTTCCCGGTTTTTTCCCCCCACTCTCTCTCTCCTTTCCTTCTGCTTGTTTTTCTCCACTCTCTCCTCTCCTCTTTTTCTCTCTGCTTGTTTATCTCTCCTCTCCCCTGCTTTTTTATCTCCACTCCCCCTCTCTCTCTCCTTCCCCTCCTCTTTCTCTCTGCTTTTTTTATCTCCACTCTCCTCCCTCTCTGCTTTTTTACTCCCCTCTCTCCCCTCTTTTTCCCCTCTGCTTGTTTTATCCCACCTCTCTCTTTCCCCTCCTTGTTTATCCCCCTCTCTCTCCTCTCTCTCGGGTTGTTTATCCTCTCTCTCTCTCTCCCGCTTTTTTATCCTCTCTCTCTCTTGTTTTTTCTCCAAACCACTCTCCCTGGGTTTTTTTACTCTTCTCTCACGCTGCTTGTTTTTTCCCCCACTCCTCTCCTCTCTTCCCCTCTCTCTGCTTGCTTTTCCCCCCACTCTCTCTCTCCCCTTTCCCCTTGCTTGTTTTTCTCCACCTCCCCTTTTTCCCCTCGCGCTTGTTTTTTCTCCACTCCTCCCTCTCCCTCTCTTTTCCCCTTTTTCTCTGCTTTTTTTCCCACTCTCTCTCTCTCGCTTGTTTATCTCCTCTCTCCTTTTCCTCTCTCCTCTCTCTCTCTTCTTTTTACTTCCCCCTCTCTCTCCCTCTCTCTCTCCTTTTTTTATCTCCACTCTCCTCTTTCTCTCTTCTGGTTTTTTCTCCACTCTCTCTCTCTCTCTGCTTGGGTTTAAAACTCCACTCTCTCTCTCTCTCCCCTCCTGCTTGTTTTTTCTCCACTCTCCCCTCTCTCTCGCTTTTTCCCCTCTCCCCTGTCTCGCTTGTTTTTCTCTCTCTCCCTCTCTCTGCTTGTTTTATCTCCACTCTCTCTCTCCCCTGCTTTGGGTTTTTCCCACTCTTCTTTTCCCCTTTTCTGCTTTTTCCTCTCTTCTCTCTCCCCTCTCTCTTTGTTTATTCTCTCTCTCTCTTTCCTTTCTTCTGTTGTTTTTCCCCTTTTCCCCTCTCTCCTCTTTTTTATATCCAAATCTCCCTCCTCCTTTTCTCTCTCTCTCTCGCGTTTTTTATCTCCCCCTCTCTCTCTCTCTGCTTTTTTATCTCCCTCCTCCTCCTCTGCTTGGTTTTAAACTCCCCCCTCTCCCCCTCTCTCTCTCCTCTCTCTCTCCCCGCTTTTTTATCTCTCCTGCTTGTTTATTTTCCACTCTCCTTTTCTCTCTCTGCTTTTTTATCTCCACTCCTCTCTCTTCTCTCTCTCCTTTTTTATCCCCCACCTCTCTCTCTCTCTCCTCTCTCTCTCTCTCCCCTCTCTCCTTGTTTTTTCCCCCCACTCCTCCTCCCTGCTTGTTTATCTCCACCTCTCTCTCTCTCTCTCTCCTGCTTGTTTTTTCCCCCCCCTCTCTCTCCCTCCTCTCTCTCGCTCTCTCTCCTCTTTTTATCTCCACCCCTCTTTTTCTCTTTTTATCTCTTTTCTCCCCCTGCTTGTTTATCCCACTCTCTCTCTCCTCTCTCTCTCTCTCCCGCTTGTTTATCTCCACTCTCTCCTCTCTCTGCTTTTTATCCCACTCTCCCTCTCTGCTTGTTTATTGCCCACAAATCTCTCTCCTCTGCCCTTTTTTTTATCCCCCCCCCTCTCTCTCTCTCCTTCCCCCCTTGTTTATCCCTCCTCTCTCTCTCTCTCTCTCTCTGGGTTTTTATCTCCTCTCTCTTCTCTCTCCTCTGCTTGTTTTTTTTCCCACTCTCTCTCTCCCTCTGCTTGTTTTTTCTCCACTCTCTCTCTCTCTCTCTTGTTTATCCCCCACTCTCTCTCTCTTCCCGCTTGTTTTTTCTCCACTCTCTCCCCTCTCTCCCGCTTGTTTATCCCACTCTCTCCCCTCCCCTCTCTTTTTTTACTCCCCCTCTCTCTCCTCTCTGCTTGTTTTCTCCACTCTCTTCTCTCTCCCCTGCTTTTTTATCTCCCCCTCTCCCCCCCCTCCCCTGGGTTTTTTATCTTTCCCCCTCTCTCTCTCTCTCTCGGGTTGTTTATCTCCACTCGCTCTCTCCCCTCTCTTTTTTATCGCCACACCTCCTCTCTCTCCCGCTTTTTTATCTCCCTCCCCTTCTCTCCCTGCTTGTTTTTATCTCCTCTCTCCCCTCTCTCTCCCCTCTCTCTCTCTCTCCTGTTTTTTATCTCTCACGACCCATTCGGGAGATACAATGAGGGCAGGACACCCTGCGAAAAACCCACAGGTTTCCCCTTGTTCTGGAATTTTTTTTGCCCTTCACCGTCGCCCTGTACAGGGTTTCGGGGGATTTCTTTCCCGTTGGCACTTTGCACATGGGAAAAGGGGAAAAATGTCAAGGTCATCAAACCTTTTGGGCGAGACGGAAGAAAAGAAGTTAATTAACATCGTAACAAAACAATCAATCAATCAAACCAAACATTTAATTTTTTTGATTTAAATGTGCAAATTTTATTTCCTTTTCCCTTTTTCCTTTTTTCCATCTTTCTCCCTTTAAAAATTTTCTTAATAAAAAAAAAACATCCTTTAACTTTTTCTCGCCCGCGCCATTCTTCCTTTTTCTCCCTTTTTTTTTTTTTTTTTTTTTTAACCTTTTATTTTTTTTGGGGGTGTTTTTATCTTTAACTCCCCCCTTTTTTTCTTGCAGATCTAGTCTTCATTTTTTAAAAATGAAAAATTACTGGGGTCTTTTTTCAACGGGACTCGCATTACTTTCCTTTTAAAAAAGAAAAAGGAAAATAACCCCGAAAAATAATAAAAGCTTTTAAAGTATAGAAATTTACAAAAATATAAAAATCGGGAAATAAACACTTTTTGAGCTTTTTTTCTAAAATGTAAGGCAAAAAACCTTTTTAAGTATCAAAAAAGAAAAAATGCAATGAATGCGATGATTACAATACTAACAGAAAAAAGATTTTAAATAAATACGAAACTGATTTAAAGTTTTTTTTCACCTCTTAAAGAACCAAAACCTTTTTTTTGCAAAACAGATTATCAAAAACTTCATGGGAAAAAACCCCCTTTGAACACACAAAAACACACACACACACACACACACACAACCCACACACACACACAAAACACACACACCTATACCCCACCTCCCACCTCTTTTCCCCACTTTTTTCCCCCTTTTCCCCCAGACCCTCGCCACGCACGCGCGCCCGCGCGCGCCCCGGCACACAACACCACACAAAACACACACACCACACACACCCCACCGCCCGCATGGGGCGGAAAACAGACAAGGTCTTTTTTTTCCAAGTCCCGTCTTTTCCAGATAAAGCAAAAAATGCGACTGTTTAAATTTTGACGAAGTGATCTTTTATTTCAAGGGTTTTTTTCCATTAAACAATTCCTTAATCAAACCACCTTTTTCACTGGCTTTCCCCCATTATTGGGTTTTTTTTGTTGTTTTTAATTTTGTTTAAAAAACGACCATTTTTTTGGGGGTGCTGAAAAAACATTTCCCACCATCTTCCGACCTTTGGGAAAAAAGGTTAACTGAAAAAATCACGCTTTAACAATACACAGTTTCTCTCTGTCTCTCTCTTTCTCCTTTATGACCTTTAAATCCCTAACTCACCTTTTTCGGGCTTGTTTCCCCCTTTTGCCCATAAGCCAAAGCTGAACAGCATCGCCCGAAACACAAGCCATGTTGAAAAAACCCCAAACCCCGCCTCTCCTTCTTTTCCCTTAACTTCCCTTTAAACCCCCTTTCTGTCGCCCTGTTACATTGCTTGAGGTTTTGCCCCCTTGGGGCTTTGCGGGCTAGAAGATTGAGGAAAAATTTCTGGGGCAATCGGGTTTTAGAGTGAGGGGAAAGGGGGGGAAAAGGGGGAGGGGGGGGAGGAGAGGGCGGGGTCGAAAGGAAAATTTGTTCTTTAAAGGGAAAAGAAAGCAGGGGGCAAGAAATTTTGCTGGAGGAAACCAGGATCGGGAAAGGGGAGACAAGGGGCAGGGGAGTTTCTTTTGGGCAGGGAGGCATTCTCTGACTGGAGAGTTTTCCCCAAACCCTTCTTCAAATTGGGGGGGGGGGGGGGGGGGGGGGGGGGGGGGGGGGGGGGGGGGGGGGGGGGGAAATTTTTTTGTTTAGGAATTATGTTTACAATGAAGATTTTCCCATGGTGAAAAATTTTTTGACAATGAAAGGTTTTCTCACAGAAAAAGATTCCACTCAACCCGAAAGATTTTTCTCACCGTGAAGTGTTTTGCTTACGGGGAGAGTCTGCCCACCAAAGAAATGGTTTTTTTATATCCCGTCGCTCTGGCTCACAGAGAAAGCTTTCTCAAAAGGGAAAGGAACATTGCAAATTTTGTGAAGATTTTGGGTTACAGTGGGTATATTGCTTACAGGAAGATTTTTTTTTTTTACAGCAAAAAGTTTTTTTTTCACAGGAGGAGCTTGCTAAAGTGAAGAGATATTGTTTACAGTGGGAAAATAAATTGCTTACAGTGAAGAAAAAATTGCTTTCAGTGAAAATAAATTGCTTTCAGTGGAAAAATAAAAAGGGTTTCAAAAGGGGATATAATTTCTTAATGAAGAAACATTTCTTACAGTGAAGAGAACTGGTTTTCAGTGAAGAATTTTTTCAAAGTGAAGTGGTTTCTCCCCGGGCAAAGTTTTTTGATCACAGGAAGAAAACTCCCAAAAGTGAAAAAATTTTTATCACCGTGAAAAAAATTTTGCTCCACTGAAGACGATGGAGAACTTTCTCAAAAAGAAACTTTCCCACAGTGAAGATTTTGGGTTAAAAGTAAAGGGGTTTCTCAAAACTGAAAGGGGCTTTAAATGACATAAGGAGTTTGCTGACGACAACAAAAACTGCCACCGAGATGGATTTTTTCATATCCCACCGTCGGGTCAAAGTGAAGAGTTTTTTTCACACTGAAGAGGGGTTTTAAATGACATAAAAGGGGTTTGCTTACGACGAACAAATCTGCTCACCGAAATGGATTTTTTCCCCCGTCCCACAGTCTGCTCAAAAAATTGGGGGAAAATTTCCCCCTCACACTTTGCGCTTTCCCTTTTGGGAGAGTTTTGTTCACACCAAGGTTTTTTTCTAGGGAAACCAGACTACTGCAGTTGAGTTGGGGTTTTTTTTTTTTCTAGTTATGAGTTTGCTCACAAATGCATTTTAGTCTTGGGAGTTTATTTTTTTTTTCTAGTTATTTTTGCTCACAAAAGCATGCAGTCTATTCCAACCAAAAAATCGTAAATTGGGATTAAATTTTATCTTTTTTTTTTTCCTTTTTCTTTTTTTTTTTCTCCGGAATGTTTTTAATCAAAGCTCCTTCCCCCTATTTCTTTTTTAAAGGGTAATTTTTTTCCCCCCTTCTTTTGCTGGCTGTT
>JAMYXO010008053.1:0-11323 GCA_033310375.1 Conus canariensis
GGGGGGGGGGGGGGGGGGGCGGGGGGCACTCCGCTTGGTGGGAGATCGTCCTAAGTGGGACGAACCAAAACAAAAAGTAGCCGTTGTTGACATCAAAAGCCACACCCCTTTCCTTACGACGACATGCATAAGATGACTACCCCCCAGCCTGTCTGTTAAATTACGGTTGGAAACGCCGCATTTTCCTCTCGGGTTTTATTTTTTTTTAAAAGTTGGTGGGGGGGGGGGGGGGGGGGGGGGGGGAAAAGGGGGGTGGGGGGGGGGGGAAAAAAGGGGGGTTAGGGGGGGTCATTTCTTCCACAAGGGTTTAAAAGGGGCCGAAACAAACCCCTCGGGAAAAAAAGAGGGTTTTAGGGGGAAAGGGGGAAAAGGGGGGGAAGAAAAGGGGGGGGGGGGAAAGGGGGGGCAGGGGGGGAAGAAGGCGGGGGGGGGGGGGGGGGGGGGTTGCAGCGAACTATTTAAATTTTTTGTAAAAAGGTAAACAAAAACACCAACAACAAAACAACCTTTTGAAATGGGGGGAAAAGGGGGAGGGGGAGGAGGGGGGCAGGTGGCGGGGGGGGGGGGGGCGGAAGGGGGAAAAGGGGGAAGGAGGGGGAGGGAGAGGCCAGAGGGGGGGAAAAAAAGAAAGGGAGCATGATACACACATGATAACCCTCCACGAACGATCATGTCAAAAAAAAAAGCTTTACGGGAGCCGGGGGGGGAAAAACGTAAAAGTTTCAAGAGGAGGGGGTGCAGGTCCCACGGCCTTGACAAAAAAAAGCCCAAGTGAGGCTGTCCCCAAATGAAAGCGAATACTGGATGTATCCAAATATTTTGTCATTTCTGTAGAAAGTTAGTTACTGAAAAAATACTAAGGTTTTTCCATAAAGATTTTCCTAAAGGCCCAAAAAAACATATCAATATTAACCATTAGAAACTACAATCTGAACCTTAAATCACATTGAAATTTTTTATTTACGACATACCAACTTCCTGCGACCCCAATTTTCCTCTTTGGGGCCCCCAAAGCTTCTTTTGTTTCAAGTACACTAAGTTAAAGAAATGATAAGTAATTTTTTAACAACAGTTTCGTGAATTTTTAAAAAAACACTTCCAAATTTTAAAATTTTACAGATGGGTCTGTAAGGGAATCCTATAACATTTTTGGGGTTTAAAATCCAATTTAAATGCAAAAAAGATATTTTTTGGGGAAAGGGGTGTTCAATTTTCCCCTCAGAATTGTATGCAATATGAAGGCTTTGACTTACAAATAACAGATACACCCTTCCTTCTAAAAATTTACTGTGTTGACCCAGACTGTTTACAATCACTAAGCGTTGGGACTGAAAACTAGAGATCTCTTTTTGAAGTAAAACATTTATGCATTGTTTTTAAACCTAGGCAAAAGAATTGTTTTTTTTGTGGGTCCCATCTCACTGGGGATAAAGGAAGAAATAGCAGAACCTTGCAAAAAAAGAAGCAAATAAAAACGGAAAATTACCAAACCCTTTTAGACTTGTCCTTGTGAAAAAACCAAAAAACGGCAAGTATAACATAAACAAATTTTTTTGCAAACAAAGCTACTTTACCACGTGCCAAAGACATCGTTAGACTGACATAAAATTTAAAGGTGGGTACATGGAAAAATAAACATTTCAGGCATCTTTTTCGCAGAGAAAACATTTTGTGCATATCCTTTTGTTTGAAAAGCTCGTGTTGACCTCGCTTATCAGGAGAAAGGTTTTAATGAATAACTCTGAAATTCAAACTTTTTGTTTTGGTCCATTTTTGCAAATTCCCATTGTTAATTTTTCAATCACTGTTGCAAATTTTTATAAAGATCAACAATTTTTTTTCCATAAAAGGGATTTCATTATTAAATATGCATAAATCAGATGTGGGATTGAAATACTTACAGGACGATAATTGGGCGGGAGATTTTCTTTTAATGTCTGATATCATCGACGATTTTAAAAAACATTTGGCCCAAATAAAGCACTGAACTGAACTGAACGAGCTGAGACTGCCTTACTGTCCTTGGGGAAAAACAGTTTCAGGCCCACACAGGACTGCCGCTCTGATGGCAAGAATATCTCAGGGCTCCCTGCATCTTGTTGGGAAGACGCTTAGGTACTGGGAACGTGCTTGCTTTTTTCTTTCAATGGAATAATGTTTTTTGTTTTTTTTTTTTTTCGCAAACGGACAGGCGAGCTACCTGTTTGTTTCCTTTTCGCAGGGTTGAACCATTTCACGTATGCACCATTTGTTGATCTGGTGCTTTTTTTTACCATTGTTCTTTTCAAAACTGGCCGCTCTTCTTGGAGTCGTTTTATTGTTTTGTTTTGTTTTTAGTTCTCGTGTCTTCTTGGGAGGATAGGCCTTGTACGTGTGGGCAAATAACTCCCCTCCAAAAAGAAATTAAATTTCAAAAATAAATGAATAACAAATAAATCTTCAAAACCATTTTTTAACTTTATTAAGGTAATCATCTCGCTGACCTTGCACAAACCAAATTTTTTAAAATCTCCATTTTAACTTTTTTAAGACAAAAAAAAAACAAAACAAAATTATGCCAGCTATAACAAAAATAACAAAAACAACACAAGAAACATCAAAAACAACAACAAAAAAACCAAAAGCAACAACTCTTCTCATCGAAGACCGACAGATGGTGAGCTCCATTTCTAACACCTCCACCCACCCCCACCCTAAAGGTAGGAAATAGAAACATGAAGAATTACATCCTAGATTATAGAAACATGGGGAAAAAAACATTCTTATGATTAAGAAACATAGAGATTTTTCATCCTTAGATTATAGAAACATGGAGAATTACATTCTTTTATTAAGAAACAGGAGAATTACATCAACATAGAGATTTACATCTTAATTATAGAAACATGGAGAATTTACATCCTTATGATTACAAAACTGGAAATTACACCCTTTATTTATAAAACAGAGAATTTCATCCATGTTTTATAGAAACAGGAAAATTAAAAAAAAAAACCTTTTAGTTTATAAAACAGGAGAATGACATCCTTAGTTTTTAGAAACATGGAATTACATCCTTTTTGCTATAGAAACTGGAGATTTACATCCTTAGATTTTTTAAATTTCCCTCTGACTTCATCAGTGTTTTGGTCAAAAACAAACTAACCAACTCCCTACACTGAGCCCCCTTTTTACTCCTGTAATGGCCGCTTTTCCCCAATGTAGCTATATTCCGCTCCCCACAAAATAAGCAAAGAAAAGAAAAAAAAAAAGGGATGTCCACAGTAAAAAAAAACAGCTTTTTGCACAGGGATGCCAGGGGTTTCGTAAAGCGCATTTAAACAGATAACGGCTGCATATTTCTGCCGAGACCACTTCAGTCAGCACCGTCCTTGCCCCCCCCCCCCCCCCCCCCCTCTCCTCCCCCAGAGATTGGGTCTGCTGCAAGGGACTGGTAGCGCCCTCTGGAGGGAAGCTTACTCACACCGGCTCCGCGACTAGGTAAGGAAAGGGTAATGTTGCTTATAGCCCAGCCGAGGCTGGGCTCCGCGACTAAGCAATTATTGATGTCATTGGGGAAATTGGTGGGGGGGGGGGGGGGGGGGGTCTTAGTGGGTGATTCCTGCGTAATTGGTTCAAACAGGCACCACTAAACACCACGATGTGACTGGGCAGAGGCAGTTCTCCTCCGGTGGGTTGCCTCAGACGACCCACGTTTCTTTTCCCCCCTGGGGATTCCCGGGGGCCCGTGGGGGCTGCGGCGGACCCGGCCGGCCTGTGGCTGTGGACGTGAGAGTGGGAATGAGCGGTTTGGGTGAAATGCTACTGAGGTGGCGCAGGGTTTTGGGCAGCAAACAAACTAACAAAACAAAAAAAAAAAAAACAAAAAAAACAAACAAAATCCACCCCCATTGCTATCACAGCTTCTCAATCTGAAAAACCACCCCCCCCCCACACGCTTTCCCCCCCCCCCCCCACGGGGGCTGGAACCAAACAGGGGTATTTCAACCTTTTGTTCCCCACGGGAAAAAGCTATAGGGGGGGGGGGGGGGGGGGGGGGGGGGGGGGGGGGGGGCCCCAGTTTAGCAAGAAGCCCAATATTGGTACACCTCCCGTATATCATCTATCTTTGGTGTCTTCTTTTTTTTTTCCCCCAAAATTTTGAATTGGGTTCTACAACCGTTTAAACCCCCCCCCCCCCCCCCCCCCCCCCCCCCCACACAAACACATACATTCCCTCTTTGACTCCTTTTTTTTTCCCTTTAAAAAAAAGTCTGAGTTGAAAAAAGAAAAAAAAAAAAACAAATGCAATTCCGCCGATGTGTTTATTTTTGCATTTTTTTTTCGTTTCTGATGTGTTGCTGCTTCAGTTTAATAATTGGTTTTTTTAGACATCAAAGATCAAAAACAAAATACCGATACTGAATTTGACGTCCCACCGCATATTTTACTCAAGTATAAAGTGTGTGTGTGTGTTTTGGTGTGGTGTGGTTTGGTGTGTGGGTGTGTGTGTGTGGTGTTTTAGAACAGTGACCATCAGAAACCCAGGTGACGGGCCCGCAGAGGACAGTTTTTTTGTGAAAGGTTTGAACACATTGTGCATGCAGTTTGGGACCGTTCTTTCAAAATTCAACAATAAAAGATATCTGCAACAAGTACCAGAGCTCTAATTTGTTGACTTTCAGCTTCACTTGGCTATCGACTGCAATTTACATGCCCTGAAACTGGGTTTGACTACCAGCCGCCAGAGAAGGGCAGGAAAAACACTACGTGTCAAATCTTTTCCATGAGGGACAGCGTGAATGAAACCACTGACATTTAAGTTCGTCACCACTGGGAAAAATCGAGGGGAAAGACTGTTACTTTGCTTCCATGACGACAAAGAGGAATTAAGCAAAAAACTGCCTTGGAAATTTAAAAAAAAAAAAACTATCCCCAAAACCCCCAGCTCCCTGACAATTCAATGGGTGCACGAAGCAAGCTCTTCCCCACCTGGCAAACCCCTGAACTCGTGGAAAATTTGAACACCAGCCGGTCAGATATGCCGCTGGGTCAAAAAACCCCAGCCCCCCGAAAGACAACGTTATGTGCATTCTCATTGAAAACCCGGGCTCTGTTCAAAACAGGCATGAAGTTTGATTGAAAAAAGATGGATTTCCAATCGCTCAGGGAATGCCTTGGGGTTTTTCCCCCGCAGTCATTGTCATTTGGCCCCCCTTGATCCCTTTCCGGGTCTTTTTCCACTTCCGGGGGGTTCTGTGTGACAGTATTAATTCTTTGATAGTTATGTGAAAATACTTTTTTTCTTTATTACTTTTCACGAAGGGGTGACAGTGAATAAAGTGAACGCCTAATTTTTTTTATAATCTGCAAACGTAAAAAAATAAAATATAATTTCGAATTAAAACAAAGCTTGTTCATATTCAATATTTTTTCATCATTTCAACCCAAGCTGCCTAAAATTGCTGGAATGGTTTTTCATACCTCCCCCGGGGAATCTATTAGTTTATTATAGAAACCCCATCAGGTATTTTTTTACAGTCCCATCTGCAACAAAGACCCCCCAAAATTGAGAGAGTTTGAAGGGTGAGACACTTTTACAAAACAACGTGTTCCACTTTGAGGAACATCTTAAACAAGAATTGGGGGCAGCAATGGGAACCCCCCATGGCCCCCACCGTGGCAACACTTCAGGGGGATGGTTAAGACCCCCCTCTCATCAGGCCCCTCATGTCCAGCTGCTTTTTAAAGGGTTCATCATGACATTTTTCTATTGGGCCAAAACTCGGGGGGAAATTTTGATCAGTCTTAATTCACAACACTTTCCATCCATGAAAATTCACCTATCATCATCCCGTCTCCATCCCTTCCTGGACATAACTCACCTAAGGGGAAGGCTTCCTCCATACAGATCTTTTCTCAAAACCAACAGCCCCATGCATACCTCACTTCCTCTTTTCCCCCCAAGGTATGCAAAAACAACATACCATTCAGCCAATGCTACGCGCTCGCAAGTTATGCCGACGACGAACCTTAAACCCTTCGCCCAAGAGATCGCCAAGCACTTTAAAAAGAGAGGATACAGTCCTACCCCACCAAAACCATGGAAAGATCCAGCACCCCACGAAATGAACCCTCGAATAGGGGGCCCCAAACTCCCAAGAAGGGGTCCCGAATCATCACTAAAAACCCCCCAAACCCCTCCTCTAGCCGGGTTTCAACAACAGAAACCAGCTTACAAAAAAAGCAACAAATGAAAAAGCCATGCCAGAGCCCCCATAGTGGAGAAAAAATTCAAAAGTCTACGAAACCCCCTGAGCCCCTGCTTCCCCACAAAAACCCCCCCCATGACAATGGAACCACAATTACAAAAAAACGCGTGTCATCTGTAAAGCTGTTTAAGACCCCTATTTTTACCATGATGTTGGGGCGAACATTCACCATTCGCCATGAGATGTCCTGCACACAAAAAAAACATTTTTACCTGCCTACTGCCCCAAAAAACAAGGGAGCCAATACGAGGAGAAAACGCAACTCCCAAAAACAACGCTTTTACTTACATATCACACATCCAAAAAATACGGGGCACCCACGTCACAATCAATTTAACACCAACCATCACTTCAAACAGCGTTTATCCCTTGAAAAACAGTACAAGACAGTGAATTCATAGAACCCGGGAAAAAAAATTTGGATTCGTAAAAAAACAAACAAAGCACCCAAAGGCCTGAAACACAGACTAGCATTAGTTACACGCACTGATTCCCTTGCATTTAATGGACTCGTTTTTCCCTCGGTACAACTAACAAAATGAAAACCTGAAAGAGAGAGAGAGAAAAGGAGAGAAAAGAGAGAGAGAGGAGAGAAAAGAGACAAGACGAGACAGAGACGGAGAGACAAAAGAGAAGGACGGAAAAAAAAAAAAAAAAAAAAAAAAAAAAAAAAAAAAAGGGGGGGGGGGGGCTTTTAGTATATTGGGGGGGGGGGGAGTGAAAAAATAATAAAACAGGATGGGGTTTTAATTTTTGCATCACTTGGTGATGACATTACTGTCATACCAAGTTTTCTTTTACATCGACCTGATTGTCACCCATTTTGACTGACTGCACATCTTCTCCTTAAAAAAAAACAACCCCCAAAAAAATTTTGGGTTATATTTGTTTACATTGCTTTTTGCCTTTTTACTTCAATTGTGTCTCTGTATAGTTTTGAGAAAAGGCACTGCATCGTTTTTTGATCCAAGAGTAAGTACTTTCAATAAATTTCTTTTGTGGACCATAACATTTTTTTTCTCATAACCTTTTATCCCTCGCTCCTTTCCTGGATCCAGGTTTTGGCCCCACCATTCATAACAGCACAAGGGGTTGGGGGAAACGTTCTTCGACAGCCATGTCAAAATTTTTGAAGAGTGCATCAACGCAAAATAATACCTACAGGAAGATGTTTTAAAGGTTTGGGAAAAGACCCCTTTTCCCAATCAAAAACCTTGTACCACCCAAAAACACCACCGCACAGCTAATGTAACATTTTTCACGATTAGAAATACCTACCAAAACTCCATCACAATAAAATCTGACTTTTCCCGCGGCAATGACAAAGTTCCAAACTAAAAAACAGTGAATTTAGCACATCACAAAAAACAACAAACCTCGCTACCTTCAAAAGGGAAACTCAAAAAAAGAAAAAGAAAAACCCAGAAGATCTCACGGAATGTAAATTCAGGACAAAAAATTGCCCCCAAAGCAAATTAAAGATTTTAAACGCAGACAGACTTTAAAAAAACACAGGGGAACTCTTTAACCCAGAATCGCCTCCAAACGGGTAATAAATTTGTCAAAACTGATCTGACACCACCAAAGGAAATAAAAGCCTTAGGACCCAAATTCGTCCAACCCCCAACGCTGGACCACAACCAATTAAAAAGCGTCGGGGGGGGTGCCGGAAATTAGACCAGGGCTTTTGCAAGAAGAAGCAAACCTTCCCAAATTTTTAAAAAGGGGAGAAAAGCCACCCCCAAGAGACGAGCCGGATAATACGTCCCCCTAGAAAACCTACTGACACATACCGCAGTTCTGGACACCAGAGGGACAACCGAGGGGAAAATCTACGAGCAGCCCTACAACACCTACGGCGCAGCCTCAGCAGGAAAACAAACGCAGAGCTGAAAAGGGTGCTGTTGTTGTCCAGGGCAAAAACTACATCACGAAGCCAAAAGACTACAAAAAAACCAGTTGCAATTTAAAAACAGCCCCAAAGATCCTACCATCCAAAAAGCAAATTTCAAACGAGTGGAAAAACACCCCACCGCGGCCCTTGATGACAACACCAAGCAATGGGCGTGTGGAGCTAAAGGCATGCAGGATCATCGTTCTACCTTTTTCCCAAAAAAACACAAGACTCGCGAACCCCCAGGTCGCCCAATCGTGTCGGGAGTAAAGGGCCCCCAAATGAAAACTTAAAAAAGGGGTTTACTTCGGGCTTGAGATTTTGGGTTTTAACCACCCCCCCAAGTCCGTCAGAGACACAACTCATATTTTAAAAAAAAGCTTGTGTTTAAAAAGGGGGTCCCCCCTTTTTAAAATTTGGCACCTTTCCTTTTCCATTGATGCTGTTGGCCCCATCCGAACATTTCACAGGAGACATGGAAAACCCCATCAGTACTTTTTAAAAGCCCCCTCGCAAACAAAAAAACCCCCCCCTTTTTAAAAGTCCTTGAAATGGTGAGAAATTTTACAAAACAATTTTTTCCACTTTGAGGACTATCTATAAAAAAAATTCGGGACAGCAAGGGGGAAACCCCATGGCCCCCCCCGGGGGAAAACCCCTCTTATGGATGGTTAGGGGACACCTGCTCACTCAACCCCCTCAACCGTCGCAGTGCTTCTGGAAAGGGTTTTTCATCGAGAAAATTTTTTTTTATTGGGGAACCAAAACTCGGGAGAACTTAAATAAGTTCTTTTAAATTTTCATCAAACACTTCCTCCCACGTCAAGTTCACCACATAATCACCTGTCTCCATCCCCTTCCGGCATCAACAAAACCCCAAAGGGGAAGGTTTCCCCCTACAAACTTTTCTCAAAAAACAGCCCCCCAAAGCAAAACCTACATGTTTCCCCTCTTTTCATCCCAAGGTATGAAAAAACAACAAAAACCATTCGCCAGGCAAACGCGCTCGAAAAGTTATGCTCGACAAACGAAGCCTTCCCCTTTCGCCCCAAAGTGGGCCAAAGGGCACTTTAAAAAGTGGGGAAACCGAAAACCTAAACCACCAGAAAACCCCGGGAAAGATCAGCAGAAACCCACAAAATTTGAGACCCTAAATACAGCCCCAAACTCCCAAAAAGGTCCCGTTCAAAATCACCCCCACAACCCTGAAACCCTCCTCAAATTTCATGGGCTGCAACAAAAAAAAACCCCAGCTTACATGAAAGCAACAAGATGAAAAAAAAACCCACCCCAGACTCCCCATAGAAGGAAGAAAGAAATTAAAAAAAGCCCTAAAAACATCCGTCCTTCCATGCTTCCCCCACAAGAACCCCCCACTGAAAAAAACCCGGGAAAGGGCCACAGTTTTTTAAAAACGCTGTTCACCCTTTAAGGAGCTGTATAAGACAGGGCCCAGTTCACCAGTGTTTTTAGTGGAAAAATTTTCACCCATTCGCCATGAGATGTCCTGGGGCAAAAAAGAAAATCTTGTACCCGCTCTACTGCACCAAATGCGGGATCAATAGTAGGAGAAACACGCAAATCGCTCAAAAACGCTTTTACTTACATAGGTCACACCCAGAACAATACAAAGGCCCCCCGTACCATCATTTCAACAAACACAACCCTCACTTTAAGACATGCTTTTTTATGCCAATTGAAAAAAACAGTAATAGACAGTAATTTTATAAGACCTTTAAAAAAAATTTTTGGATTCCCAAAAATTTAAAAAAGCCCCACCCGGCCTGAACACACATTTCTAGCTATTTTTTACACGCACGATTCCCTTGCATTTAAAAAGTGACTCGTTTTTCCCCCCCTGGTACAACAAAAAAAAGAAAACCTGAGAGAAGAGAGAGAAAAGGGGAAAAAAAGAAAAGAGAGAAGAGAGAGAGAGAAGAGAGACAGACAAAACGGGGGAAAACAGGAGACAGAGACAAAAAAAAAAAAAAAAAAGGGGGGGGGGGGGGGACTGTTATTTTAATTTGGGGGGGGTGGGGAGTGACAAAATAAAAACGGGGTGGTGTGTTTTTCTTTGCATCCTTGTGAGGGCCCTTACTGTCAAAGCCCCAAGTTTTTTTTTTTTAGCATCGACCGATGATGCCAAAAACCCCCTTTTTTTACGTGATGCACAGTCTTTCGTCCCCTTTTTAAAAAAGCACCCGCTCGAAATTTGGAATTATTTTTTTACATTGTGTTTGCCCTTTTTTTCTTCAATTTTTTTTCTTCCCCCTCTCTCTCCTCTCTCCCCCCTCCCCTCCCCTCTCCCCTATTTTAATATAAAATATATAATATATATATAATTTTAAATTTTAAAATATAAAAGCTGAAAAATAAGAGTGGGGGGGGAAAAAAAGGGCAGGGAAACAATTTTTCCAATTTTTCATTATAACTAAAAGGCCAAAAAAAAATTAAAAGGGTCACTTTTCCCCAAACAAACATAACTGTCAAAATAAGAAAGGCAAATTTGTTGAAGTTTGGGGGCCCAAAAAAATTTTAATTTTCCCTTCTTAGTGATAACGAAAAAACACAAAAAATTTCCCCTTTTTTTCGAGCAATCGTTTGGTGTGTACATTTATTAAAAAAGGGGGTTAAAAAAATTTTCCAAAAATTTTAAAATTTCCCCCAAAACATTGAAAAACACAAGGGCAAAAAGGGCTACTGATTTTCCCCCCCAAAAAACCAGTAATGCTGAAAAACCAAAATGGGTGTTTTGGGCCCCCGGAAAAAGCAGCGATCCCTCATGAGTTTTTACAGGGTTTGGGGGAAAATCCTCTGTGGAAAACGCCTGCCATTTAGCCTTTAGATCTGGTAGAGGGGTTGGGCAACCCCGGGGGGGGGGGGCTCCTCACTTTTTTTCGATCCCCCCAAACCCCCCCGGTTTTTCAAACGGGTTGAGATTTGGGACTTTCAAAACTGGGCCCCCCCATTTTCTGTTCTCCAGATGCTTTCAGGGGAAGGTCTTTTTTTTAAAACCCCCCTTGGGCCCTTTGGGGGGACAAAGTCCCCCTGGTAGAACGCCCCGTCCCCTCTGCTAAGTTAAAGGCCCCCAGCCCACGGTCGAAGGATCTTTATCCCCGGGAAGGATGCCCGTTTAGGTTTCCCTGTACATGATACAAAGGGGGGTTTTTTTGGGGGT
>JAMYXO010008054.1:5000-10000 GCA_033310375.1 Conus canariensis
TGCATCTTGTTTTCGTTCTTTCCTTGGAAGAAACATCTCTTAACAGACTCTGTCCTCTTGCATCCTCGCCTTTCCTCCTCTGCCGTCACGTATTGTCTGCCTTCATGTACTTTCTTCTTCTCATCTATCAGCTTTCCTTTATCTCTGTTTTTCCATTACACACTCTTTCCTTTTCTACTCTCCTGTTTCTGACTCAGCTGTTCTCTTCCCTTCTGTTTTTTTTTTTTTTTTTTTTTTTTTTTTTTTTTTCCCCCCCCCACATTTTATTCAATTAATAAGAGCCTACATGTGCGCAAAAAGAAGACAGTGCGCGGAGATGTTCACACATTCATAATAGGCATATCCATGCATGGCAAACATAAATCGTAATATAAAGCCTAATATATATTCAGTTCACATTCTTACAATGCTAAGAAGAAAAAAAAATGCAAACACTGCTTTATGTTTTTTTCCTTCAAATCAGCATAGTAGTTTTACTGCCTGGTGTCATGCGCGTGTTGGATCGACACAGGCACCAGGCGCTTCGAGAGCGTTCGGGCAGCAGCGGAGCATCTCCATTACCGGGTTGCCTCATGACAACGTAACATTTTTTTTTTTTTTTCTCTCTCTCTTTTCGTGAGAGTTAAAAACTCATTCCATCTCAAAAATATTTTCCAATGCATATGTAAGCCTCATTAAAAAACACACACACACACACACACACACACACACACACACACCCACACACACACACCCCCACACACACACACACACATTTAGTTAATCATGCAACGTTTTTGTCATCAATGTTCATTTTCTTGATAAACATTAAATATTGCTTAAAACAATTAACACTGTGAGTGCTGACCGTAGTAGGGAGATGAGGTACCTACACTGAGAAACAAAACAGATACACAGATACGAGAGAGAGAGAGAGGAGAGAGAGAGAAGAGAGAGAGAGAGAGAGAGAGAGAGAGAGAGAGAAAAGAAAGAGGGGGGAGAAAGAGAGAGAGAGAGAGAGAGGGGAAAAGAGAGAGAGAGAGAGAGAGAGAGGTACCACCATTTAACGAAAGAAGTTATAGTAAATGGCTCTATACGGAAGCCAGTATTTGTCGAATAGACTTAGGTTTGAATTGACACTAGCAATATACTTTTCCAAAGAGTATCGATTAAGTAGACTTCTTCTGAAGTTACAAAAAACAGGATTTAATATTTGTAGTTTGGATTTATAAATGAAGAATTTGGCATACAGTATTAAAAAGTCCATCACACCGTCAGTCTGTATATCGTCTGTTACTCCAAATAATACTAGGTTCTTATCAATATTAACATTATGGCAGTGCTCAAGTTTATCAATGATAATTTTTGCTGAAACTCCAACCAAAATGGCCCGTAACAATAGTCACAATCGAAAAATCATATGTTCTATGTCCTGTGGTTTTTGGGTTTCACAGAAATTACAGTTTGGTGTGTTAACAATTTTAACACTGATATAGGTACTTCTGTGATGGCAGAATTCTGTGAAAACAGTCGGAATTGAAACCAGCGTAGTTGCGCATCATTAGTAGTTTTAAAAACAGTGTAAAAATATAGCATTCCAGTTTAAATTTTCGAACGAGTTGCTCCATTTCAAAACCGCAGCTGGAACAGCTCCGCTGCCAACAAGTACCGTTTGAATAAATTTACTGCCTTTCCTGATAGAAAACCATGATTTGGTTTCAAGAATTTTAAAGGTATTTGTAAGTTCTACTTGTAATTTATTTTGGTATCCTTTGATTGCGTTTAGGATTCCAATGTAGGACAAAAAATTTGTTTTTCTTATGGTAGGGTATTTTGTTTTAAATTCATGATATGACATGTACTGCCCTGCTTCACTAACGAGCTGTCTGATGAAGTAGATGTTATTTTCACACCATTCTTTTACAAATATAGTTTTTTCACCCCTCTGAATGTCTTTATTGAAGGTGAATGCATTCAGCCATAAATTCGTCAATGTTCTAGGACGACATACTCTAACAAACTCTCCCATAGGGGCCTAAACACGTCATTCCAGAAAGGATTCTTAACAGACTTGGTTAAAGTTTTGATATAATCTGCCCCTAAGAATTTAATATTTTCCATTTCAGGGTACTATCAAAGAAAAAGTCTTTAAGCTTGGAGTTCCCCTCGGACTGTATTTTATAAATCCAGCTTAATTTAAATAGCAGCAATGAAAGCTCTGATATCAATCATGCGCAGTCCACCACAGACGTATGAGCTCCCATGCAACTGGTTTCCTAATTTTAGTTATTTTTACCATTCCATAAGAATGTAAACACTCTTTCTCTAGTTCAGAGATAAAAATATCTGGTGGATCTGGTAGATTTATTAACAAATACGTTATTTTGGACAGGACAAGGTTTTCACTACTGTTATTTTCCCTAGTGGTGTTAGCTGTCTTTTTTTCCAATGTGATAAAATCCTTTCATCTGGATTAATTTGTCATCATAGTTGATGGTGCTAATGGACTTTGTATCAATTGAAAATTTAATGCCAAGTATCTTGAAGATTCCCGGGTCCCAATGAAGTTTTTATTTGCGCATAAACCTTAAATTGCAGTTTTTTCTGCTACCTATCCAAATGATCTGAGTTTTATCAAAGTTCATGTTTAGTCCTGGACATTTAAGCAAACTGTGTCCCGCACGGCAATGGCTTCAAATTTAAATGAATTTTCGCTGCCGTCCAAACACAAAGCAGTGTCATCTGCAAATTGCGACAATAAGCTTTCCCTATTTTGAATTTTTATGCCCTTGATTAAATTGTTATGTCTGATCTTTAGTGACAGTATCTCTGCACAAAAGAAGGTAAAGATACGGGGATGACGGGTCACCTTGTCGAACACCACGTTCTATTGCAAACCAGCTAGAATATTGACCGTGACAGAAACACAAGTATTAATATGTGAATAAAACGTTTTGACCCAGTGAATCATATCTGGGCCAAAGTTGAAAAAATCCAAGCATTTGTGCAAAAACGACCATGAAATACTGTCGAAGGCTTTCTCAAAGTCTATTGACAGAAACATACCTGGGATGTTTTTTCTATCAGCATATACTAAGGTATCGTATAACATGCGAATATTCTCACCTATGTAACGACCTTTCAAGAAGCCCCTCTGGCTTTCATGGATAATGGAAGGCAAGACAGACTTCAAGCGGTTGGCAATGCATGCTGATGCAATTTTATAGGAAATATTTAGTAATGAGATTGGACGCCAGTTTTTTACAAAACGTTTTGGTTTGCCTTCCTTAGGTATGCATATAATGACACCTTGACATTGTGTTACAGAAAGTTCAGCATCAATAAAACCTTCGTTTATAGATTAACAAGAAAAAGCTCCAATATCAACAAAGAAGAAACTTATAGAACTCAGCTGTAAAGCCGTCAGGGCCAGGGCTTTTACCATTTTTCATAAAATTTCAAGAGGCCGCTGCTTCCGTATACGAAATTTTTCCTTCTATGCTATGCTTATCTGTGTCAGTTAATTTTGTTGCTTCCGGTATAAAGAGATGTTAAACAAAAATCACGCACAGTCCTGTGGGAATATAGTTGTTTGTAAAATTGTTGTACTTCTTTCAAAATGGTTTCTTGTTCTGAGATAATGTTACCAGACTCTGTTTCCAAAAGGGCATCGTTTTATCGACAAATTTCTTTTTTCAAGGTTACAAAAATACTTACTGACCTTTTCACCTTCATTTATCCATCTGACTCTGGAGCGAATTAGTTTGCCTTCGATTCGCATATTTCTTATTTCTTGTAGTTGTATTTTTAAGTTCTCTAGTTCATGCATGTTATTATCATTGACATTCTCTTCGATTCTTTTAATCTGTTTTTTCTAAGTCATTCTCTTGCTGATTTGTTGACCTTTTTTAAAAGTTGCATAAGAAATTGTTCTACCTCTTATTTCTAGTAGTAGAGCCTCAAAGAACAATTTATCACTTATTGTAAATGTTAAATCATCATTAGCAACATTGTCAATATCGGCCATGTTGTATACTGGTACAGGGATATTGCTGTTTAATGTTGGTAATTACTTTTTTAATTTCTATATGTACTGTTCATCTTTTAATAGTGAATTGTTGAATTTCCAGAAAGGTCTGTCACGTTTTTAATTTCATCTATTTTTAAGGATAACTGCAACCAGTGAGTGGTCAGATCGATAGCCTGGTTTGACATCAATACCCTGACGTCATTCATTATATCCTCTGAACATATAAAATAGTCTAGCCTGGCCTGCTTAAACTGTATTGAATTTACGCCAGGTATATGAGCGTTTGTCTGGATATAATGTTCTGTACATGTCGTATAAAAACCATAACGTCCCATAATATCAATGATTTTCTTACGGGTCCTCTGACGGTTTGCTGTGCTCTTATAATTACGAACATCCAATTTTAAATTTAGTGCACAATTTTCCAGTCTCCTCCAACAATAATTGTTCCCACTGTTGTTGGTTTCAATCAACTCAAAAATCTTGTCAAAAAAAGGCTGGGTCATCTCCGCTGCTTGGGCCATAAATGTTTACTATAGTAACATTCTTATTTGGCAATTGCACATTCATAAAAATATAGCAACCATCTTGATCTCTAATTACGTTAGTTATTTTGTATTCAAAATTTTTTAATTAAAAAGTACTGCAACACCGTTCTTGTTTGTGTCCTCGCCACTAATCCATACATTGTAACCCCAGTTTGATCTAATTAAAGTTTTCAGATTCAGTTTTCCAGTGGGTTTCTTGTAAAAGATAAATGTTGCAATTCTGTTGTCTCAAAAAAATCAAAAACATCTTTTCTTTTTCTCATATCATTCAGACCATTACGTTGAAGGTACATATCTTTAAAACACTATTTCTTCCATCAGTAGCACAAATTAGTAATAGTGAATATCCATTGCCAATCTAGATATTGAAAAAAACATAAATCTGAAAATATTGCCAACGGAGAAAGGGATCATATTTGAACACACACTGAAATCTAAGTCCA
>JAMYXO010008055.1:0-7500 GCA_033310375.1 Conus canariensis
CCCCCATGAAATGTACTGAGGAAATTGTCCTCAAGCATCTCAGGGGAGAGACTGAAGACCATCAAGATCCACTGCAGTTCGCCTACACCAGAGGTAGGAGCACAGAAGATGCCATCCTGACAATGCTGCACCACCTCCACCAGCACCCTGATAGGCTAGGGACGTTCGCCAGGGTTCTGTCTGTGGATTTTCAAGTGCCTCCAACACCATTCAGCCCCTTCTCCTCGTCGGAAAACTACTGGCCATGGCTGTTAACCCAGATATCATCAAATGGATCTTCAGCTTCCTGACTGACAGACCACAGCAAGTCGTAGTTGGCCGGGTTGTCTCTGATGTCCTGGTGACCAATGCAGGAGCCCCACAGGGGTGTGTTCTGTCGCATGCCCTATTCACCATCTACACAGCTGACTGCCGCACCAGGAAGGCATGCAATCTGCAGATCAAGTTCGCATATGACACGTCGCTTACAGGGCTGATGCACGACTCTGATGAAACCATGTACCGAGAGGCAGTCAGCAAGTTGGTGGACTGGTGCGACAGGAAATTCCTTCAGCTCAATGTCACCAAGACAGAGGAGATGGTCATCGACTTCTGCAGGAACCCAAGCAGCACCCACCCACTTGTCATCAAGGAAGAGGAAGTGCGCATTGTGCGCACCTACAAGTACTTCGCAAGTCATTGACAAGTTGGAGTGGACCCCTAACATCGGCATGTGCTGCAAGAAGGCCAACCAGCGTCTTTTCTTTCTGCGGAAGCTCCCACAGTTCAGGGTCAACAGCACCATCCTGAACTTGTTCTATCAGTCAGTGATCCAGTCCATCTTCCTCTACAACCATCTGTGCTTCCATCCATCCTCCTCTACAACCATCTGTGTGTGTGTGTGTGTGTGTGTGTGTGTGTGTGTGTGTGTGTGTGTGTGTGTGTGTGCGTGAGTGTGTGCGTGTGTGTGTGTGGTGTGTGTGTGTGTGTGTGTGTGTGTGTGTGTGTGTGTGTGTGTGTGTGTGTGTGTGTGTGTGTGTGTGTGACGGAACAAGCTCATAAATAAATAGAACGAAAAATATTTTGTGACGTCTTTAACAAATACGTAAGTTTCGTTCGTTGTTATGTCCCTTGTATCCATGTTTATTGGCGAATATCTCCAAGTAAAGTCACATGTTACCGTTGACCAATGAACTGCCTTTGTCGTTGACAACTAAACTAAACATTCAATGTCACCGAGCAACACTGATCTTCGGCAAGATCGGGAACAACGGGCAGCAGGCATTGAAAGGTGACAGCAAGAAGATTAAACTCTGCAACGATCCAGCGTTTGAAGCGGATTAGAGGAAGATCTAAAACTGAAGAAGGCTACAGCACGCTAGCCGTGGAGAAATGGTTCAGTAATCTGGCGAAGAGCAAGAGACGGCCGCAGACCAAGGGAGCTGGGCCATTCGTGCGATCCACCACAGAAGGGACTGGAGGCTGGACGTACCATTGCTGGTAGACCTTGGTCTGGAGGGTGGAAACCTCCCCCCCCCCCTCTGGGGGGAATTTTTGACTTGGTTTTCTAGAAAGCTTATGATATGGGAGGAAACATTTGACATGTTACCCTCTGGTAAACAGGTTATTTTGGCATTGAGAGCTGCATTAATAGTGTGTTTTTTCCTCTTTGCGCCTTGTATTTAGCATTATGGGGTAGGGGTGTTTACTCTCTGTTTGTCACATATAATCTGGCTTGATATCTCATAGGTTTGTCGTGAATGACATCTAAAACAAATTTCCTCGATATATCTGCACACTATTCTGCTGGTATTTTACAAAAAGAGATACAGTGATGATGTTTGTGCATGGGCATCCGAATCGCATGCAGCTGAAATCTGTCGTACCACTCAACCACAGCTGTGCGCTGTTCTGTTCCCCCGTGCAAGTGGAGCAGCCGACACCTATCCACGCGTTTCTTGCTAGTTTTGTCTCCACAGTTCAGTGTGTATCACAAAACAGCGTATGTTCACTTAGGCCTAGATCAAGATTTCGTTATTGTGATCATAGATTTTCTACGAAAAGTAAGTACTGTAACATTCGTTTATAACGTCACATCGTGTGGCACTAAAAGTAATGCGTTTACGACAGCGCGTTGAGGCAATGTTTCTCTAGTGGTGAGAGATTCAATAACATGAACCAGTGATTTGGAGCAACTGGTCTAATAATAAAAATAATAATGCCATGAGTTTCTTTGTCTCTCAAGTCACACCTATCTTACGAAGGCGCTTGTGTATTTTCTTCTTCTTGTCGCAAAATGTTGTCTTTGTAAAGAAATCTAACATACAAAGCAGTCATGTGTGCATGCCATTGCGTGCTTTACTGTGATCTCTGTCTGCAGCATGACGTATGCATGTCCTTAGTAAACCCACCTCACCCCCATCCCCACCTTGTGTGTGTGTGTGTGTGTGTGTGTGTGTGTGTGTGTGTGTGTGTGTGTGTGTGGTAGTGTAAAGCGTTCATGCACACATCTTCTACACACCTCTGCCCATCCCGTCTACTGCGCGTGTCTCATTATTTCGGCCAGACTCCTGTGCTAAGCATGTGTAGCCTAGATTAGTATAGCAGATGGTACTCGCTGTCACAGCGCAAGATGCACTTTTCTGATTGGGTTGCTGGAGAACCTCTGACATGCGTGTCCGTGCTTTGGAAAAACCGCTGCTTGAGTTCGTTGCTAGTTTTAGTTCTGCGTACTTCACCACTAACTTTGACAAAGTGTATGAATAGGGCAAACCGCTTTGCCGCATTATATATCCATTTGTTTTTAACCGTCTTGTTTCGATCATTGGGAATGGGCAGGTGTGCAGCCTCTAACTACACTGTAATTAAAAATGCGTCATCTTCTCCTGTGTGAATTCAGATTTGCACCATGGCAGATGAACAACCAGTGACCTTTAAAAGCACACCCAAATGCAAAGGAAAATGTTCAAGAGATGGGAGAACATGTGTAATTCATTTAAAAAAACAACAGAAAAAAAGAAGACTATAACCCCACTAACTGAAGAAAGTAAAAAAAAAAAAAAAATAAAAAAACCTATCCAGAAGTCTCTCCATTTGAGACGTGCTTCAAATGTAGCATGTCATAGACTAGATCAGATTTGTGATTGCATTCCAGAAAGTATGGACTTTACTCGCCATGGTTATCACAGAAGCTGTTATGCACGGTTTACCAATGTGAAATTTGCCAGGAAAAGGAAACATGAGACAGAGAGTGAAGAAGTTGTAGGACCATCTAAACCAAAGAGGACTGCTGTTGCTACATCAGGCCCACTGCTTCCAAACGACAGATGTATCTTTTGCAACAAAAAATTCAGGAAGAAAGCTTCAAAAGGAGTTGCATGTTTTGACAAACTTGTAAAATGAGTCACCAAGACGGCAGAACAGTCTATAAAGGATGCAGCAAAAATTACGCATGATGACATTTTCACTCATTATCAAGATGTAGATCTGGTAGCACGTGAAGCTCACTATCATGAGGGTTGCAGGAAAGACTATGTGAGATCTGAAGGCAGGCATGCTGAAACATCCACAGGCCAGACATCTGTTGAGCAGCTACAGGCACATGAGAGGGCATTTGAGTACATATGTGAGTACGTTGAAAATGCCTTGATCAGAGGTGCGCAGGTGGAGAGAATGACCATGCTGAGAGAGAAGTACCGTGGATACATGCAACAACATTCCCCTGACTTCTACAACCCAGGATACAAGACTTACAAACTGACAGAAAAGATAATGAAATATTTTGGCTTCAGAATAAAATTTTGGGCTCCAATCCATCGCAGTGAACTTGTTTATTGTGACGAACTTGCCCGAGGTCAGGCAGTTGAGACAGCGTTTGTGTCAGCAGCTTCAGAAGAAAGGCGACTTGAGGAGTCTGCATATGTCCTTCGTCGACACATCTTGGATGCTTTTAGAGCTGCACCTGACATGCCATGGCCTCCATCTACAGAGTACCTTCAGTCTGATGCTGTCCATCCTCCAGCTAATCTCACAGATTTTCTCCAAAACCTGCTGTCTGGAAAAAGTAGTACTGTGGAGCAAAACAAAACCACCAGATTAGCATCCTCCATCGGCCAGGACATACTCTTTGACAGGGGGAAAGTGGAAAATGCCCAAACATCTTCTACTTGGAATGTCTCTCAGACATGTTACTGGTAGCTCTGAAGTTCTAAGTCTCTTGAATCATTTTGAGCACGTTGCTGGATACAAAACAATTGTAGGACTTGAGACTGCTATGGCCAAGTCTGTACATCAGTGTGCTAGTCTTCTGCCTTCAACGGTGAGTTTGGAACAGAAAAAAGTGATTCATTTCTGCTGGGATAACTTTGACCTGAACGAAGAAACCCTTTCAGGAGCTGACACCACCCACTCCACTCATGGCATAGTTATTCAAGAGGTGACAGGAGACACAGTGCATGACACAGTTCCTTCTCAAACAGAACTATCTCCTGCTCCTCAAAACCACCAATGCTCCATGTAGTCTGAACCAAGAAACACGTACCACCCTGCTTTGCAAAAGAAAAGGCAGAACCCGACTTGAATGTTGTCGACACTCATTTCTCAAACCCAGAGGCAGTCTACAAAGCTAAAGTTGTTGACTTTTGGTGGGTTTTCTCCAGATTGAGGCCAAAGATGGAAATCAACTGGTGCCTGGATGGGGAGGATGGGTGTCTCTCACAGAGAAGAAAGGGATAGAAAGGATGCAGTCTACTGTTGACTACATGCCACCCATCCACCACCCCATCACAGAAAATTCCACAGTCCAGCATGTCCTCAAAGTGTCACAGGCAGCAGCAAAGCAAGTGGGGCAAGGTATAACATTAGTTACATTTGACTTAGCAGTAGCAAGGAAAGCATACAACTTGGTGTGGCAGAACAATCTCTTCCAAGACATCTTTGTCAGACTAGGAAGCTTCCATACAATCTGCTCTTTCCTTGGCGCTGTTGGCAAACTGATGAGGGGAACTGGTCTTGCTGGAATAGTCATTCAGTCTGCTGTCTGTGCAAGTGGGTCAATGGAGCAAGTGTTTGCTGGCAAACACTACAACCGTGCTCTTCGAGTACACAAACTAGTCCACCTCAACAAATCTTAAATAAATGTTGCGAACCGCCCAGAGAACGTGGACAAACGAGTCACAAGACGAAACACAACTAGTTTCGACCTCTTAGGTCTTCATCAGTGAGACATTAACGAATAAAACAATGAAAATTCACTTAGCTTTGATCGCTTCAGATCACTTGGTAGGGTTCAGCATTCTTCCTTGCGCTGAACCCTACCAAGTGATCTGAAGCGATCAAAGCTAAGTGAATTTTCATTGTTTTATTCGTTAATGTCTCACCTGATGAAGACCTAAGAGGTCGAAACTAGTTGTGTTTCGTCTTGTGACTCGTTTGTCCACGTTCTCTGGGCGGTTCGCTAACATTTATTTAAGATTTGTTTAGATTTCCGCCTGCAGTCCTCTCGCTTTGCAACTAGTCCACCTCAGCTTGGCAGCTTGGCTGATGCTGTCTTTCAAGATGGCTGTGACATCAGCAATGAATAGGGTGAGAGGTTTTTTTTATCTGTACTCAGAGACATGTCATTACCATTGACAAGTTGTTTTTTGTATCGTACTGTGTTTTCATATGCATTTTAAATTTTGTTCGTAAAGAACATGTTCCGCATTCCTTGTATGGTTGTGAAATGTCCATGAGCAATAGCCTTTTCAGTATTCTTTAGTTTGGTACCAAATTTGATACAAATACTTAAGAAGAAATTTGATTTAAGAGACTTAAAATAACCCCACCCCCTGAATAATCACCATCGGTAGGGTTACTATAGTGTAACGCTCGTATATCCTGAAATAATCTGGTTACAGCGGGTAACATATGCCATAAAATTTTAAAATGAACAAGTATCAGAAAATTTCACTCATAAATCCCCCCCCCCCAAGGGGGGGGGGGAGGGGGTCTACGGACAGGCCAAGGTCTATGGGTTGGTGTGGGCCAGAGCGGCAGCATCAGCTAGAATTTCACAACCATTTCGGGAAGATTGCCTGAGGTAGGCGATGTTTGGATTTGTAGGCTAGACTTATTTATAGATTGTTAATGTGTTTGAGAGATTCATTTTTGTAACTTGGAACTGATGTTCGTCAAATCAGCATAATTCTTATTCTTTATTCATGCGATTTGCTTGGCAATGTAAATCTACATGACTATCATCAACTTGCACAAGCTTTTTCATATTCAAGCCGTTGGATGCGCGATCAGTTATTTTGCGACATTTCGTGATCGTGATGGCAGAGCATGTGTGTGATAAACTGTTTGAAAATATCTCGATTTTATTTGAATTTGTTTTGGATTTTCAACTGATGATACAGGCGCCCAACGTTCTACAATGGTGTTTTTCGTCAATGATGTGCTAAAGGTCGATGGGTGACGGTACTTACATCCTTGAGTCAAGTGAACAATCATACATTCTCCAGTACACTAATTATAACTGTTGTGACATTATAGCCAGTGAAATTCAATAATATTGACAGACGGTTAACAGTTCACCGATCTCCTCAGTCCGCCATCTTGGTCAAGAGAGAGATCAGAGAGATATACACAAATACAGAGAGAGAGAGAGAGAGAGAAGAGAGAAGAGAGACAGAGATATACAAATACAGAGAGAGAGAGAGAGAGAGAGAGAGAGAGAGAGTCAGAGAGATAGAGATACACAAATACAGAGAGAGAGAGAGAGAGAAGAGAGAGAGAGAGAGAGAGAGAGAGAAGATACACAATAAGAGAGAGAGAGACAGAGATACACAAATACAGAGAAGAGAGAGAGTAGAGAGAGTAGAGATAGCACAAATACAGAGAGAGAGACAGAGATACACAAATACAGAGAGAGAGGAGAGAGTCAAGAGATAACACAAATACAGAGAGAGAGAGAACAGAGATACACAAATACAGAGAGAGAGGGAGAGAGTCAGAGAGATATACACAAATACAGAGAGAGAGAGATCAGAGAGACAGAATACACAAATACAGAGAGAGAGAAGAGAGAGAGAGTCAGAGAGATAGAGATACACAAATACAGAGAAGAGAGCAGAGACACAATACAAGAAGAGAGAGACAGAGATGCACAAATACAGAGACGAGAGACAGAGATACACAAATACGAGAGAAAGAGAGAAGAGTCAGAGAGATAGAGATACACAAATACAGAGACAGAGAGACAGAGATACACAAATACAGAGAGAGAGACAGAGATACACAAATACAGAGAGAGAGAGAGAGAGAGAGACAGAGAAGAGATACACAAATAGAGAGAAGAGAGAGAGAGAGAGTCAGAGAGATAGAGATACACAAATAGAGAGACAGAGGAGAGTCAGAGAGACACAAAACAGAGAGAGAGAGAGAGAAAAGAGAGAGAAGAAAGAGAGACAGAAGAGCAGAGAGACAGAGACAGAGAGAGATACACAAATACAGAGCGAGAGAGAGTCAGAGAGACAGAGA
>JAMYXO010008056.1:0-11317 GCA_033310375.1 Conus canariensis
ACACACACACACACACACACACACACACACAAAACACACACACACACACACACAAAACCACCACAACACACACACCACACACATCCGCGTGCACGTACGCACGCGCATGCACACACAGAAGAGAGAGAGAGAGAGAGAGAGAGGGGAGAGAGAGAGAGAGAGAGTGAGCTGGCAGTGGGTCAATCATATCCAGCCCCTCACCAGATTTGAACCGAAAGACTCAGAAATTTTTCTTGCTTCCAACGGAGTGTGTTACCCACTTTGTCCTCCCCCCCCCCCCCCCACCCCTCCCCCCTTCCCTCTTTACACCTTTCAAACAGCAGCAGCTACGCAAGCAGGAGCGACACAAAGTGAGGGTTGCGTTTGGGATGCAGGCTGTTTGTGTGCCAATGGGAATAACTGTGCCGTCCATTGCTCTTCTTTTGGCTGTTTGATGGCGTGCGCTGCTGATTGAGAGCCGTGGGATGAACGGTTTGAAGGACAACGAGCCGGAGAGCCCTTAAAAGCAAATGACTGAGAAGCCGGCGCCTGTTTCTCTCTCTCTCTCTCTCTCTCTCTCTCTCTCTCTCTCTCTCTCTCTCTCTCTCTCTCTCTCTCTCTCTCTCTCTGTATCAACCGGTGTTTCAGTTTCTGCTTTTTGTCCGTATCTCTTTACTTTCTTTCTTTCATTTCTTAGTTTCCTTTTCAAGCACGATTTGTGGCACATGCACACGTGCACAACCGTCTGATTCATTCATGTGCGTGACGGCACACACAAAAAATATGCAGGCACATTCGCGCGCACACGCACACACATTCACACAACACGCACACAAGTATGCACAACCTCACGCAGCCTCCAACACACACACACACACACACACACACACACACACGCGCGCGCGCGCGCGCGCGCGCGCGCGCGCACGTACGCGCAAGCATGCACTCACGCAAGCACACTTACACATACACGCACACACAAACACACGCACGCAAGCATGCGCACACACGTACGCACGAACGCATGCACGCACGCATACTCGCGTGCGCGCACACAAAGAGAGGGGAGTGCAGGCAAACGATCCGTTCGTCATGATTATAATGACTTAGAAAAATATGAACACTGGAAAAACAGGCAGATGTGGGATGGGTAATAAGAAAGGAGATCGTTCAACTGTAAATATTGAACCTTTTTTTTCCCGGCAGCGAAACATGGGCACCACCCAACTCTTCCTGCCAGGGGCGACGACGAAAAATGCCACGAAAGGAAAATGTAGCCAAACAATAAGAGCAATCAGTATGACAGGAAATCTTTGAGGCTGTGTTTGAATGTCCAAGACAGGGTGCAAGGGAGGTGAAACTGGGGTCTAACGTCAGAGTGGTCAGCTCTTCTGTCTAATTACTGGAGTAGAACTAATCACATCAGCACCGACAACGGCTTGAAATGGTATTAAATATTCTCCACCGGGATCAGCCGTGAGATGCCATATCAACAACAGGCTGGCTAAATCATGATATACTGAGATGCCGTGCCAACAACACGCTGACTAAATCATGATATACTGATATGCCATGCCAACAACACGCTGACTAAATCATGATATACTGAGATGCCGTGCCAACAACAGGCTGGCTAAATCATGATATACTGAGATGCTGTGCCAACAACAGGCTGGCTAAATCATGATATACTGAGATGCTGTGCCAACAACACGCTGGCTAAATCATGATATACTGAGATGCCATACCAACAACAGGCTGGCTAAATCTTGATATACTGAGATTACCGTGCCAACAACAGGCTGGCTAAATCATGATATACTGAGATGCCGTGCCAACAACAGGCTGGCTAAATCATGATATACTGAGATACCGTGCCAACAACAGGCTGGCTAAATCATGATATACTGAGATGGCATATCAACAACAGCCTGACTAAATCATGATATGCTGAGATGCCGTGCCAACAACAGGCTGGCTAAATCATGATATACTGAGATGCCGTGCCAACAACAGGCTGGCTAAATCATGATATACTGAGATACTGTGCCAACAACAGGCTGGCTAAATCATGATATACTGAGATGGCATATCAACAACAGCCTGACTAAATCATGATATGCTGAGATGCCGTGCCAACAACATGCTGGCTAAATCATGATATACTGAGATGCCGTGCCAACAACAGGCTGGCTAAATCATGATATACTGAGATGCCGTGCCAACAACAGGCTGGCTAAATCATGATATACTGAGATGCCGTGCCAACAACAAGCTGGCTAAATCATGATATACTGAGATGCCGTGCCAACAACAGGCTGGCTAAATCATGATATACTGAGATGCCGTGCCAACAACAGGCTGGCTAAATCATGATATACTGAGATGCCGTGCCAACAACAGGCTGGCTAATCATGATATACTGAGATGCCGTGCCAACAACAGGCAATAGTATTGATTCTTGGTACGACCACTTCAAAGCACTCTTAACGAGGGATGTTAATACTGACGATGCACTTCAGTGCGAAGATAGTGATGTAGAGGAAGCAAGTAACTTAAACCGTCAAATTTCCATAGACGAAGTGATGTTTGCCATCAGGAAAAATATAAAATCGCAAGGCCGCTGAACCAGGTGGCATTTTTAGTGAGTTTCTAGAAGTTGGTAGTAAATTGGAAATCATGTTGGATTTTCTTGTTAGATTTATGACTTGTCTGTGTAAAAATAAGGGCACTTACCCAAAGCAGTGGACCATATCAATTGTTCTTCCCCTTTATGAACAGGGTAACGTAAACAATCCTGATAACTATCGAAGTATTTTCTTTGTGATCTAACTAGTAAGTCATACAGCACTATTATAAACCATCCAATACAGGAATGGGTGGAAGAAAAACACTCTTACAGGAGAATTATCAGGCTGGTTTTAAACGTAATTATTCCACAGTAGATCACATGTTTATATTAATGGTCTTTGTTCAAAAGCATCAAATTATATGTTGCTTTCACTGATTTTGCGAAAGCCTTTGATTCTATCAACAAAAGTATTTTATGGCATATTCTACTAAAAACATGGGGTCCGAGGTAAATTGTTTAGATGCATAATTAGTATGTATAATGTTGTGAAGGCCAGTCAGATGTGTGTGTGTGTGGGGGGGGGGGGGGGATTGACAGATTATATCCTAATAATATCCTACTAATGGACTAAAACAAGGAAATGTGTGCAATCCAATCCTATTTTCTCTGTTTATCATTGAATTAACTTCTTAAGTTGTTGATAATGGGAGGCATGCTGCACAGATTACCGCAGAAATACTACAATTGTTTATCTTTCTTTTGGCAGCTGATGTAGTTCTGAATATGAAAAGGCCTTGGCCTTCAAACGCAATTGAATAGTCTAAGCCGATCTGCTACTTCGCTTCAGTTTCGGGTAAATATGTTGAAAAGTAATGTAATCATGTTCAGAAATGGTGCATGTTTAGGTGTTCGACAACAATGGACTTATGGTTGAATCCGGATGCCAGTCGTTAACATACATGAATACCTCAGAATTTATTTTTAAACACGACTATTTTTTTCTGATCTTGCGAGTAGAGCTACACATGCTTCATTATGCATTATGCTGATATTATCTAGATTAGGAAATAAGTCTTTTCATGTGTTTATAAAAACTGTTTGATTCTCAAATCCAACCTGTTGTACAGTATGGTGCTGAAGTATGGGGCTTAGAAAATGTTGCGCTAAACTGAAAAAGTCTATTTATTTGACCTGAAGAAATTTCTAGGTATGTCTGTGCAGACACCAAACGATTCAATTTATGGTCAAACAAGTAGATATCCAATATATTTAAATTCGGTTTTGAAATGTGTAGATCATTGGTTAAAGCTACTTGAAATGGAAGATGCAAGATTACCTAAGAAAGATTTAGATATGAGGGGCAAGGTGAACTGGGTGACAAAAGTCAAAAGTGAGATTACATGAATTAGGGCTGGGACATGCATATCAGTGTGTCGGAAACAAGACTGCATTTTTAAAAATGCTTCGTACTCAGGCGATGGCAAGACTGGAATGCTCACATTCAAGGTAATAGTAGATTTGATTTAAACGGACACTTCAATCCATTACATCGTATCCCAACCTACTTATCTACGCAAATAGATAACCATTTGAAATATACTGTTCAAAAAAAGTTAAGGACCAACATTTCACTGACTTATAAAAAAGAAAATTGGGAAGTGATCAATCTCCAAGTGTAACATGAATTTATTGAATATGTGAAAAGTGTGTAAAGACAATGACAAGTCCGAGGAATCAATAAACTGGAATCGAGCGCAGTACAAACACCCCCACCCCCAAATTTGAAAGTCACAGGAGGAGTGTTTGTTCAATGTCATGGTTAATAACGTGTGTGTCCCCCGTTATTGGCAAGGCATTCAAGGCAGCGTTGTCGTATGGAATTCACCAGTGTGTGCAGAAAGGCCTGGGGGACAGCAGCCCACTCCTGCTGGAGTGACTCAAACAGCTGACCCAGGTTAGCAGGAGGAGGGCGACGCTGCTGCAGTCTCCGGCCCAGCTCATCCCAAAGATGTTTGATGGGGTTCAGGTCTGGGCTGTTTGTGGGCCACTGCATTCTGTTGACACCAGCAGCTTGGAGAAACGTGTTTACTGCTCTGGTGTGATGGGGCCGTGCATTGTCGTCTTGAAAGACTGCCTGAGGTCCAAGCTGTCGAAGGGCTGGCAGCACCAGGGGTTGCAAAATCTCTGTTTGGTAGCGAACACCATTCAAGTTCCCTGCCACATTGTAGGAACCGTTCTGTAGCGTGTGCTTATGGCACCCCAAATCATAACGGATCCCCCACCATAGTGGTTCCTTTCCAGGACAGCTTCTTCTGCAAAACGCTCCCCACGGCATCTCCAGACCCTGTTCCGTCTATCGGTGGGATCCAGGCAGAACTGCGACTCGTCTGTAAACATCACGTTAGCCCACTGTTCATGTGTACATCTCACGCGCTGCGTGCACCGTACTCGGCGTGCTGCTCTGTGGGCATCAGTCAAACGAGGTCTTATGGCGGGTCGTCGAGCACGGAGGTTAGCGGCGTGTAGGCGGTTTCGTATGGTCTGATCACTGACAACAGTGTTGGTGGCATCTCTAAGGCGACGTCTGATGTTGTTTGCACTTGCTGTTCTTTCTTGTGTGGCCTGCCTTTCAATGTATCGGTCCTCTCGTGGTGTTGTTATTCTGGGTCGACCAGAGTGTGGTCGTTCTTGCACTCTTCCTGTGTCTTGAAAGCGTTGTCTGAGTCTGATAACAACAAAGTGTGATACCCCAAGTCTCCGTGCCACTTCCTGGACTGCAACTCCTTCTTGGAGCCATCCTATTGCTCTTATACGTAAAGATGCATCACGTTCAAATAAACTAGAAACGGGATTAGCGGCGTATATCCATCAATCAGTGAAGTATAAGCAACTTAATGTGTTTGATAAACACTCTGTGGAATGTATATGGATAGAAGTGTGTCTAAAGGGAAATAGACCAATGTTAATAGGTATATTGTACAGAAACCCTGATGAACGTGCTGATTGGTTTGACCGTTTTGAGTCAATGATAGAAGAAGTATTAGACCATTCCAGTGAAATAATGCTACTCGGTGATTTCAACATCAACTTATTAAAACCATACAATACATGGAAAAAGATTTATTGATACATACAACATAACCCAACTAATAAATTCCCGTACACGCAAAACATTGAAAACAGAAACATTGATTGACCATATCTATGTTACAAATTCTTCTAATATTGTAGAAACATCTGTACCTATTTTTGGATTGAGTGATCACTTTCCAGTTTGTTTAACCTGGTGTAAGAAAGGTGTGAAAATTCCTAGATCCTACCATAAATATATAATTTACAGAAGTTACAAAAACTTCAATCCAGATCTCTTTTTGTTCGATCTAATTAACACAAACTTTTCAGAGGTATATCAGCATAGGGATCCTGACGGAGCTCTGAATACATGGTATGATGCATTTCTTGTGGTATTCAATAAGCATGCTCCATGCAAAAAGAAAAGAGTAAAAACTCACAGAAAAACCTCCATGGTTAAATGAAGAAATTAACGCAGCTAGAAATAACCGTGAATATTTACTTCAGCAAACAGGAAATGATGAAAACTTCAAGAAACAGCGGAATTAAAGTAAACTCAATGAAAAGAGCTGCTGAAAAGAAATACTTTAGCGAATTAATCGCTTCTAAATCTAACACTAAATCTATATGGAAAGCAGTAAATCAACTATCAGGAAAAAACAAAGCATCTTCAAACACTCCATCTACAAACCTATCAAACGACGAATTGAACCATCACTTCTCAACAGTTTCTGATTCGATTGTCAAGGAAGACTACACTCATCAGAATGACTTGCTGTTACTTAAAGATTTTTGTGCGTTGAAAAATGTAAAATCTTTTCTTAAGTTTAAATTCATAAGTGTTCATGAAGTATACCATGAATTATGTTCCTTAAGTCAGTCTAAATCTCGCGGATTGGATGATTTGGACAATCGAATACTTAAAACGGCAGCACCAATCATTGCGGAACATTTAACCTATATTTATAATTTGTGTATTGAAAAATGTCATTTTCCTCAAGCTTTTAAGGATGCCAAGGTAATTCCTCTCTTTAAATCTGGTGACCCAAATGATGCTTCAAACTACAGGCCCATATCACTTTTATCTGTTCTGTCAAAAACCGTTAGAAAAGCATTTAAAGAAAATGATTCAGTCCCATTTTGATGAATATAATTTGTTTCATCCAAACCAAAGTGGTTTCAGGAAAAATCATTCTTGTCACACTGCACTCTCAAACCTAGTAGGAACAATGGCACATAAATATTAATAACGACCTTGTTACTGGGGCAGTATTTGTTGACTTTGCTAAGGCATTTGATACCATTGACCACAATCTCCTTATAAAAAAAACTGGAATTATATTGTTTATCACAAAGATGCAACAAATCTGATTTCATCCTTTCTAACCAACAGACACCAATTAGTTTTCCAGGATTGTAAAAAATCATCTTTTCAACCTGTAAACTATGGTGTCCCCCAAGGTTCAGTCCTAGGACCAGTTTTATTTTCTGTCTATATAAACGATCTTCCGTTAAACGTCTCATCTGACTGTGAACTATTTGCAGATGATAGTACAATGCATAACAAAAACAAAAACACAGGCTCAGTGCTTGTAGATATACAAAACGACCTTATAAAACTGGAAACATGGAGTAAACTAAATCATATGGCTCTACATCCTAAGAAATCTAAGTTAATGATAATTACCACTAGACAAAAACGCCAAAACTTCAAAACTGACTTAAGCAAAATAAAAATAAACGACAGTGTTATAGAAGAGGTTAACTGTCACAAACTGCTTGGTCTAACAATTGACAACAATCTTTCCTGGTCAGTACACATTTCTGCACTCACGCGTAAACTTTCTAAGAAATTATTTCAGTTTAACAGAATAAAACACTTTCTCGATCAACACACTAGAAAATTATTTTTCCATGCATATTTACAACCAGATTTCGACTATGCATCTACAATATGGGATATGGCTAGTAAAAACTGTCTTAAACCCTTAGAAAGCATTTACAGGCGTTCTATCAAACTTATACTTCTAAAATCATCTTCCCTACTAATTCATGACTACAAAACATTACATATTCTTCCGTTTCAATTGAGATGTCAATTCAATAAAGCAGTATTTTTCTACAAAATAGTTCATGGACTTGCTCCATCATATCTCTACGAAAAACTCCAAAAGACTAAACTACGAGACAAAGAGAGAATACAACTTCCCCGTCCTAGAACTGATCTGTATATGACTTCTCTTTATATATTCAGGCGGGTAAACAATGGAACGAAATTCCTGATGGCATTAAAACAAAGAATTCCTTGGCATCATTCAAAAGCTGCTACCAAGATTACTTATTTAAGCTATTATAATAATAATTCCATTTGCTTATTGTTCATGTAAATGGCATATATCTGCAAAGTATTCAGTTACCCAGATGATGACCTCTCTCTCTCTCTCTCTCTCTCTCTCTCTCTCTCTCTCTCTCTCTCTCTTTCAGTTGTACTTATATGTACAAGTAGGTAAGTGTACATGTATACGTGTATGTATATATATATATATATTATATATATATTATGTCTTTATTTATATAATGTACTCTGCCCCCTTTGTTTTATTTTGTTTATTGCATCCCGATCCTTTCTTTATTAATATTATTTATTGTATTGTCATAGCTGATATTGTTATTATTGTTACTCTTACTGCTCTTTCTTGGCCTTTGTTTAATTTGTGATGTGGTTTGCTTTGTTTTTGAGGACCTGATGAAAAAAAAGTATGGAAATGCTTATTCAGTTATCCTCATTAAAGATTTCAGATTTCAGATTTCAGATTTCCTCGATCCAGCTCGTTCAGTCTTCGACGTGGAGGCATGCTGTTGCATTGCATTTTTTGCCAGTACAGTGGCTTTTAAAGACATTTGGTTTGAGCATACTTTATGACCTACAGCCTGATTTAGCTCGTGCTTCACATGATTTTGATTCAGCACATGCTCCTCGGATCCCAAACACATCAGAAATTCACCCCAATTTGTTCCAAAAATGACAAGTCGCGACACGTGTTTTTCAAGGCGCGTGAGAAATGTGTGCCACAAAATTGCAGTTGCCGCATTCACTATCAATTTGTGCATGTGGTTCAATTTGTTTGGACCACAAAGGCGGTACAATTGAATTTTTGTGAATTTTAAAAAGTTTTTGTGCATTCTCAATGTTGGTCCTTAACTTTTTTTGAACAGTATACATAATGGCAAGATTTAGATTTGGATTGTCTGATATTACAGTGCATCGGTATCGCTATCATAAAGAGAGTACAGAGGTTGAACTTGTTTGTCCTTGATGTAAAGGGGCTCGTGAAAGCAAGGTTCATTTTGTGTTCTGCTGTCCTTCCTTGGATATACTTCGAAACCAGTTTATCCCATCAAAATATCATAGACACTCTTCTGTATTTAGACTTATCTTTCTTGTCACCTGTGCTCGCGAAGATGTTGTAAAACAATATGCCATCTATTTGTAGAGGCGTTCAAATCCGCTCCATTTGTTATCGTTCTCCTTTCCTTGTGCTGAATGTACGATTTCTTGTATTCATGAGTGCTATTGTTCCCCTTTTAACTTGTATTGCATTGGATGTATGATTCTTGTATTCACACACACACACACACACACACCACACACACACACACACACACACATATATATATATATATATATATATATATATATATATATCATGAACAATATAAAAATGTCCTTAAAAAATCTTAAAATGCTCAACCCCTTGGGGAGCAACATCTGTTAAAAAATTTTTTTTTTTTTAAATGAAGTGTAAAAATCTACAAGCTTGTTTCAAGCCTTGCTATCATCCTGATGATAGCAAGGCTTGAAACAAGCTTGTAGATTTTTACACTTCATTTTAAAAAAAATATTTTTAACAAAATATATATATATATATAAATATATATATATACACACACATATATATATATATAATATATATATATATATATATTATAAACAAAACTTGCTCATGTCTTAGATCGAAGAAATAATAGGGGAGATAAGCATTCATATCTGCAGTTGTAGATAATTCTGCCTAACTAGCAGTATGTGCTTGAGTCGGTGAATGGGGAATAATAAATACTTCTCAAAATGAACCTTCCTTCAGCTAGCTTATAGTCTCCAAAGGGGGAGACAATCTCCAATGGAGAGGAAACTCACTAACATATAACTCCTGGTCAGATACCGGTATTTCGAAACCTGATTGTTTCTCCTCAGTGACCGCGGAAAGTGGTAACTTGACTCCTCTGCCTTTTCGGTTTTAAGGAGAATGCTATCCTAGAAAAAGGCTGGTGTGCAATACCATAGTATGTTTGTTGAGTTTTCAAAAAACCAAGCAAAGGTGCCACCTAAGAAGCAAAAGAAAATCATGAGACAGCAAAACAAGGTACACTTTCGAGTGAAAAGTAGAATATATATTAAAAAAAAAAATAGCCTCGTAAGACACAAGTGCTGAGGGCCAGTTCTTGGAATGAATCCGCAAGGGACTGAATTACAACAAACTAATAAATTCCAAGGATAAGTAACCGAGCACCATTCCAGCAACTTACAGAGCAGCTTGGTGTTGCAATGACTGCAAGAAATATTCAATTATAAACAAAGCTTGCTCTTATGTCTTAGATCGAAGAAATAGGGGAGATAAGCATTCATATAATAATAATAATAAATAATAATGTATAATACTTATATAGCGCATTTCTTGTTACACAACTCAATGCGCTTACATCCACCATTTGCACTTATTCATCAAACACTCGTTTACACAACGGGCTGCCTACCTGGGTAGTGCCGACTGAAGAGCTGCCAGCTGGCGCTTCATTCAGTCGTTTCCCGTGTCATCCAGTCAATATCGTTCACTCAGTTTCTTTACTTCCTTCATTCTTTTTTTTTTTTCCATTTCTTACGCAGGGTGCATGCTGTGTGTAACGTGTCATCCATACCATATCTGCAGTAGTAGATAATTCTGCCTAACTAGCAGTATGTGCTTGAGTGGGTGAATGGGGAATAATAAATGCTTCTCAAAATGAGCCTTCAGCAAGCTTAGAGTCTCCAAGGGGGAGACAATCTCCAAAAGGGAAGGAAACTCACTAACATATCATAACTCCTGGTCAGATACCGGTATTTCGAAACCTGATTGTTTCTCCTCGGTGACCGCGGAAAGTGGTAACTTGACTCCTCTACCTTTAAGGATTTAAGCAGAATGCTATCCCAGAGAAAGGCTGGTGTGGAATACCATAGTATGTTTATATGTATCTAAGAAGCAAAAAGAAAATTATGAAACAGCAAAATAATACTATGGTGTGTGTTGTGTTGTGGTGTGTGGTGTGTGTGTGTGTGTGTGAATCCCGTCCAAAATTGAAAAGAAAATCTAGGATGGTGCATGTGACAGTTTTTAATTCCCTGGAGGACACAAGGTTGTTCAAGGGATGAAGGAATGCGCGCGTATTCTACGTAAAAATGTCAACGGCTTTACGTCTGCACATGTGGACTTTTCTCTTCGTGTGTCCTCTGTCTCTCTCAGGGATTTATATGGGTAAAGCTTCTGGCGACGGTTTTTAATATTCACGTGATTTTTTTCTTTCTTTTTTTCTGCTATTTTCCTCTTCCATTGTTTCTCTTTTCCTTTTGTTTTTTTTGTGCTGTCTTTCGTGCTTTCACTC
>JAMYXO010008057.1:0-11316 GCA_033310375.1 Conus canariensis
TCCCCTCTTTTTCCTCTCCTCCCCTCCTCGTCTCCTCTTCCTCCCCCCTCCCTCCACACCCCCCACCTCAAAAAAACCCACCCCCTCCCCCAAAAAATGTAATTTTGCACACCGGAGCCGGTTTTTAAAACCATGCAAAAACAGAAATAAATACATCTAACAAGCCCGGATATCCCCCCCCCCTACCCCCCCACCCCCCTACCTAGAAATCCACCATTATTCCTGGGCAAATTAAACAACAACAACAAACCACAAAAAAATGTCCACAAATCCCCAATCTTGAAATGTTCGAAAAAAATAAACCAAAAAAAAAAAAAAAAAAAAAATCTAAATCCCCCTTTTTTCCCCAAAAAAAGTTAAGGTTTGGGGTTTTTGGGCCGACTTTTTCCACCCCTTGCTCCAGTTTTGTTCACAGCGTTCAATAGTCGTTTTTTTGTTTTTGGGGGGAGAGTTTGGCAAAATTTGCTGGGGGACAGACAAACGCCCAACAGCAAACGAGAAAGCAAAGAGACAGACACGTGAGAAAATATCCCTGGGGAACTGGGAATCTCATCAGTGGGGAAACTGAGGATTCACTGGAGAAGGGGGGGGAAAAAGAAGTTCACCGCACCTAAAAAAACCCCCCTAACATCCCCCCCAAATCACACAAACCCTCTGACCACCAAAAAACCCCCTCCCAAACATCCCTCACATCACCATAACCTATCTGACCACCAAAAAAACCTCCCCAAACACCCCTCCCTCACGCATACAGCCCCATCGCCCACCTGAAACCCCCTCCCTAACACCCTCACATCACGCTACAGCCTACTGACCACCTGAAAAACCCCCCCTAACATCCCTCAATCACCATACAGCCTATCTGACCACCTGAAAACCCCTCCCTAACATCCCCCCACATGAATAAACCCTATCTGACCCCTTAAAAACCCCCCTAACTCCCTCACACAACAAACACCCATTGACCACCTGAAAACCCCCTCCCTAACACCCCTCCATCGGGCTAAAAGCCCTCTGACCCCCCTAAAAAAACCCCCCCCTAAATCCCTCACATCGGGGCATCACCCATTGACCACCTGAAAACCCCCCCCTAAAATTCCCAAACACACATAAGCCCATTGCCACCTGAAAACCCCCCCTAAACCCCTAATCAGGCATACAGCCCTCGCCCACCCTAAAAAAACCCCTTCCCTAACATCCCTCACATCACACAAAAGCCCATCTACCCCTCAAAACCCCTCCCAACTCCCCACATCACCTCAAGCCCACGTTGGCCTGAAAAATCAAATGAACACCAACTATATGAACCCTCTGCGTCTAAAACACTACAAAACAAACAAAAAACAAAAAAAAAACCAACAACAACAAAACGGGCCTTTTAAAAAAAAAATTCCATAACCCATATTGGGTGAGTTTCCGAGTGCGGTGACGCTGGGGGGGCAATGGGAACAAAATTCTAAAAGGAATTTTAAGTAAATCCCCAGATAAGGGGAACAAACAGATTACCAAGACGAAACACGAGCTTTTTCGCCCCTCTTAGGCCCTTTTTCAGCGAGATCAACAACATTAGGAAAATAAAAGAAGCCGAGAAATCACTTATCTTCTCAAACTTGGGGGTTTGCTCTTGCCTTAAAAAGCTAAGAGGTCAAAAACGCGCCGGTTTTTTCCTGAAATTTTCGTTTTTTCCCTGCTCATTTGGGGGATTTACTTTTTAAGTTTTTTTTAAAACATTCTATCTGAGAGGTTACGAAACAAGAAAATGATTTCGCTCCCCTCGACACACAGAATAGGGTTTTTGCCTGACAGGCAGACGAACATGTCCCGAAACCTTCCGGTAAAAAGAGCCGGGACATCAAATTTTACAACGAACATGTCCCGTCGAGCATCAAATTTTTAACACAACATGTCCAAACCTTCTCCGGGAAAAGAGTTTGAGACATCAAATTTCGACAAAAACCAAACCTTCTACATAAAAAAAAAAAGAGTCGGTACATCAATTTGTAAAAATTTTTTTCGGAAAAAACTACCGGAAAAATTTTTTCCTCCTTTGGTTTTCCCCGGGATTTTTTTTCCAAACTCCCCATGTCCAAGTTTTTTTTAAAACCGTTTTTTCCCCCCGGGGAATTTTTTCCCCCCTTTTAAAACCAAAAAAAAAAACTTTAAAAAAAAAAGGGGGGGGGGGGGGGGGGGGGGGGGCCTCTTTCCCTTTTTTTTTTCTTTCCCCTTTTTTTTTCCTCCAATCTCCCTAACGGTGGGGAACCGTCCCCCCCCCCTCCTTTTTTTTCCCTCCCCCTCTTTTCCCCCCTTTTCTTTTTCCTTTTTTTTTTTTAAAAAAAAAACTCCTCTTTTTTTTTCTTTTCCCCCCTTTTTTCCCCCCTTAGCCTTTTTTTTTTTTTTTTTTCCAATTTTTTTTTTTTCCCCTTTGGGGAAAAGGGTGGGGGGGGGTTTTGGGGGGGGATTTTTGGGGGGGGGGGGGGGGGAAAAAAAAAAAAAACGGCCCCCTTCAGGCCGCCACCCCCCCCGCCCCCCCCTCCCCCCTTTCCCCTTTTTACTTTCCCCCTTCCCCCACCCCCCACCCAACCCCCAAACCCCAAAACCCCCCCCCCCCCCCTCGCTCGTCCTTTTTCCTTGGGGACTTTTTTTTTTTTCCCTCCGGCGACCCCCGGGGGGGGGCCCCCGGGGGGGGTTTTTTTCGGTGCTTTTTTTGGGGTTTTTTTTAAAAAAAGTTTTGGGGGTGGTTTTTGTTTTTTTTTTTTTTTTGTGTCGCCCCCCTTCTCCTTTTCCCCCCTTTTTTGGGGTTTTTTTTTTTTTTTTCCCTTTCTTTTTTTCATTTCCCCTCCTGGAATAACTTGATTATCCCCTCATCCCCCCTTTTTTTTCCCCCCCCAAATTTTTTAAATTTTACTCCACATTTAAAACACCAATTTTTCCCCCAAAAAGGGGAAAAACCCCCCCTTCGTCACCTTTTTTTAATATCTTTTCCCCCAAACCCAACCCCAAAATTTCTTTTCCCCCAAACCCTTTCCCTTTTCTATTCCCCAATAATTTTAAAACCCAAAAAAAAAAAACCCTTTCGTTTTGGGTTTCTAAAAATTTTTTCCGCTTTTTTTTTTTTTTTGAATTTCTTTTCCCCCCCCTCTTTTTACTTTTTCCCGGGTGCGGGGGTCGGGGTATATCACTTGGGGACGAGTGGTTTTTCTTAAAGGGAAAGGAGAGCGAGCGAGCGAGCGAAAGTGAAAGAGAATAAAGAGGCGGGGGGGGGGGTTTTTTTTCGTAAATGCTTTTCATGTAATTTTTATTGAAAAAAACCTTTTGGGTGGGGTTTTGTGTGTTTGGGTGTGGTGTTGGTTGTGGTGTGTGCCCCGCGCGCCGCGTGCGTGCGGCGTGCGTGCGCGCGGTGGGGTTGTGTGTGTGTGTGTGTGTGTGTGGGGTCTGTCTTTTTGTCGTCTGTCGTCTTCTCACGTGCCACTCATGCGTTTACATAACTTAGATGGATGGGAGTGGCACGGAATAACAGCATCCCTCTTTCCCCCCTCCCCAGCATTTGGTGAAAATTTGTGCACGTCGAGCACATTTAAACATCCAATTAACTACCCCCCAAAGGGGGGGAAGAGGAAAATACACCCCACAGAGATATCGTCACAAGGTCTGAAGGGGGAGGGTCATTTCCCCCGGCAACACCGGCACACCTTTAATTTGACGAAATTTAATCTGCGATCAATTTCCCATTTTTTTATTGACGCCCAAGGGTAATAAATGTTAAACCGAAAAAAAACCCCTTTCTGTTGTTTTTACTAAAAAGTTCATGTTTTAAAAAAGAACTTTTAGTTTGTTGTTGAGTTTTGAATGTGTGCGTCCCGGCGTGTTTTGCGTACTGTGTGGCGTGCGTAGGGCGGGTGTGTGCTCTGGTGTGTTTTGTCTGTTTTATATGAGAGAGAGAGAAGAGAGAGAAAGAGAGAAGAAGAAAAGAGAACGTTTTAGATTTTCTTAACCGCATGGGGACGATAAGAAAAGCCAGGGGTTTCCTTTCGGGTCAATACAAAGGAAAAAGCGTACGCTCGCTTCCTTTTAAAAAATATCCCCGTGCATCAAACAGGCCCGGAGAAACAAGCCCCTGCAGGTTTAGTCGGGGAATTTGAGCGAACGCTCAGAGAGCATCCGTAAGGGGGAACAAAACACGACTTACGGTTGCCGTTTTCCCCCTGTGGCCAACAAAAACCCGGGGGGGGGAAACGATTCGGACCGAAAAGTTCCCGCGGGAAAAAGTCTTTGAAAAGACTCGAACCCACAACTGCAAATCCGCTGCTAAAAGACTTCCACCACGGCGTCTGGCCCCCTGTCACTTTGAATGTTGGTCCCTCGACTGCAACGTAGGCCTACTATGCTTCTTTTTTCGCCACCCGCTTCGGGAAAACATACGTCCCCCTTTAATTTTCCTTTTTTTTTGTACTGCATGCGATTTGTATAGCCCTTTTCTCTCTTTCTTTCCCCTCTTTTCCTTTTCTATCCTTTCTCTCTCTCCTTCTCTTCTCTCTCTCTTTCTCTCCTGCCTGTCCTTTCTCTTCTTTTCTCTTTCTCTTCTTCCTCTCTTTCCTTCCTCTCCTTCCTCTCTCTCCTCCTCTCTCCTCCCTATTCTTCTCTCTCTCTCCTTCTTTTCTCTCTTCTTCTCTCTCTCTTCTTCCCCTTTTTTAATTCTACCTGAAAAACGCACCTTCCAATACGCCTTTCACAGACTCAAAATGATTTTTTTGTACCCTTTTTCCGGGACACCCATTCTAAGTACTGCCCCCTCACTTTCCCTTCCATTTTTTAAACAAAACAAAGGGGGGGGGGGGGGGGGGGGTATTAGAGGGGGGAGGGGAAAGGAAAGGGTAGGAAGGGTGGGAAGGGAAGAAAGGGAGGGGGGAAAGGAGAGGAAGATGGGGGGGAGGGAGGGGGGGGGAGGAAGCAAGATGCTGTATTATCCACTCCTCGTGCGGCCCCTAACAAGGCGGAGGGACGTGGAACCCCATCGAAAAAAAAAAAGAAAAAAAGGGATCGAGGCCCAGTTTTGGGCCCTTTTTTCTTGCCTTCCCGCCATAAATCTTTTTTTGGGGGGGGAAAAGGGGAAAAGGGGCAGAGTGGGGGCGGGGGGGTGGGAGGGTGGGGGGGGAGCCCCCCCAAAAATATCGTGTCGGTGCCCGGGTGGGGGGGTTTGTTTGCTTTCCCCTTCTTTTTTTTTATTTTCAGCCCGGGGTGGATACCAGCGGAAACGGGGGCGCCAATTTTCTCAATAGACTTTCCCTGCACACAACCACCAACACACACACACACACCACACCACACCACACACACCCCACACACACATGCCCCAAGCACGCACTCAGTCTTCTTCCCCCTCCCTCTCTTCTCTCTTTCTTCTCCTGTTAAAAAACTATGGGGTTTTTTGGTGATGTTTTTACCCAAAAGGGGCTATGTCTTCAAAATAACTTTTGGGGTTCTCCTCTCCTCTCTTCTCCTCTCTCTCTCTTCCCCCTCCCACTCTCTCTCTCCCTCCCCCCTCACTCTCTCTCTCTCTTCTCTCTCTCTTTTTAACACATTACATACCCAAAACGGGCCCGAAGGTGAAAATTGGGCCCTTGTCGCTGTGTGACCAGAGACGCGAAAGGGGAGCGACACATTCACACCCTGGCGGCGGGTACAAACTCGCCGGTCGTAGCATTACGTCCCTTGTAAGTCGGGGTCGATTTCTCCCCGAAACAGTTTGAGAGGGAGGGAGGGAGGAAAGGGATTGGGGGGGGGGGGGGGGGGGCGTCGAGGAGAGAAGTATAAAAAGGGGTTGACTGAAAGAAGAGGGGAAGGGGTCTCTCACACATGCTTCACACACACACACCACGCACGCAGCACGCGCGCGCGCGCGCACGCGCACCCAAACAACACACCCACACACACACCCACCAACACCGGGGGAGGAAGGGAAGGGGGGAGAGGACACAGACCACACAGAGAGAGAGAGAGAAGAGAAGAAGAGCAAACAAAAAGACAAAACAACACTGACAAAGAAATGAAACGTTTTCAATGACCTGGGTCCAATCAAATAAGTTTTTCCCCCACCATTCACTGATCATCAAACCAAAAACAAACCCTCAGGAACACATACACTGGAGGTTTTCGCCAATTCCGCAAAACAACAGTGAGCAACCAAAAAGTTTTTGTTTTTTGGGAAACCCAAGAAGAACGAACAAGAACGGGGACAAGAGAACCCCCTGAAAATGAACTGTTAAAACTAAAGAATCATTTCAAACGTGAAGAACAAAAACTGAACAACGTCACGCTTATGATCAACGATTGTATTGTAAAAATCATGGCTTTGATTTTGGGAAAACCCTTTTAATCGCCACACTGGCTTTAAAATGACCGCCGGTTTTGAGTGGGGATCATTCCGCATTTTAAAGGGGTTTGGGGGCCCAACTGGGTTTTTCGTCCACAACAAAAAAAAGTTCGCGTCCCCCCCTCAAAAAAACGTCATGCAGCACAGAATACTCATTTTTCCCTTTGACGAGGTTGCCCTGTCCTGAAAGCAAATTTGTACCAAGTGAGTCAAAGTCAATCAACATCCTTTATGCAATAGTTTAAACACACGCAACACGGACACGTGAAACATAAACCAATTCTCCCAAAAAAAAAATTACCTTGCAATGCACCCCTCATCAAAAACCCGAACATTATCCCCAAAATCTTTTTAAAAAAAAGTTACTTTTCCTACCAATATATCAAAAAAAAGATCCCCAGCAAACAAACAACACAACAACAATCAGAAAAAACAACAAATACAGGCCCTTTTCGCAAAGCTTTTAGGGCATACAGTTTAAAATAAAATGACACCCATTTCAAGTTTTCCCAAACGGGGAAAATGAAGGGGAGAAAGACAAACGAAAAAAAAAGAAAACACATCGGAAGAAAAGGACTGATTGAAAAATGGGGAAAAAAAAAAAAAAAAAAAAGATGAAGAAAACACACAGATAGAATTTCCGACAAAAACTCCACTGAAAAAAAATCTAAACGATTCTAGATCCCCTTTATAATAGAAATATGAAATGATGGGACTGGGTTAAAATAAAAAATTTAAAAGGAGGATATTTGCGGGGCACACACACACCACACACAAACCACACCACACAACACAACACACACACACACACAAAGAGAGAGAGGGAGAGAGAGAGGAGAGAGAGGGAAGAGAGGAGGGGGTGAGAAACAGACAAACAGCAGACAGACAGACAGAATCGTTTTAAAAAATTTTTTCATCCGACCGCCTGTTCATTGAAAAAATACAACAAAATGTGGATGGAACACAACCATCACAAGGGAAAATAAACCCGACAAACTCGTTATGGAAACACAGAAAAGTGAACAAAAACGCGGTTGAAAAAAAACCTTCAACCCCTTTGGGGTTTAAAAGAAAGTTTGTGCTGTGAAAAATCTTTTTCGTTTTGTTTTTGTTTTTGCTGTGCTGCCGCGCTTTGCTGCCGTTGTTGTTTTTTTGATTCTTATGTTATTTTTTTAACAAAATCAAAATACAGGTGTCGAACAAAATCTGAGACAAATTTTTGTTCAAACGATTAAGTAGGTTTCAGCAGAAGATAAAATGGTCGCAGGAGGGGAAGGAGAGAAAAGAGAGAAGAGAGAGGGGAAAGGCTAGACAGAGACAGAGAGCAGACACAGAGAGAGAGGAGGAGAGAAGAGAGGGAAACAGACAAACGAAGAAAACAGACAGATAGGGGACAAAAAAACGGAGACGAGACAGACACGGAAACACACAAAGAGAGAAAAAAGAGACAGAGACAGACACAGGAAAAGGGAAAGGGGAGGGGGGGAGAGGGAGGGAGGAAGGAGGGGGGAAGGGGGGGAAAGGGGGAAGGGGGAGAGAAGAGAGACGACGCCCCAAAAACAACAGACCAGCCAGAAACATACACCCACCCCATACACAAACACACCGTGAAACCACTTTGAAAAAAGGAAAAACCCCGCGGGGGCCGCCATTTGTACTGTAAACATTTTTGTTGCTCTGCGGAACCACCCCGGCAAACCCCTCAACATCCACTATCATCATCGGGGGATACGACGGCACCCCTCCCCCGACCCCACCCCCCTTTCAGCCCGCACAGGGTTCCTTTCCCATGCCCACGCCCACACCCCAAAATGGGCCTACTTTACATGTCGTCGTAAACTTACTTCACAACGAGATTAACCCCGGGGTAAAACCCCCCTGTGGGTTCAGCGCTTTTAACTTCCGTCCCCTATATCATCTGGTTTTGTCTCGTTTCCACCTGGGAAAAGTATCTAGAAAGAAAAAGGTGAAGGTCAAAAAAAAGGGGGGGATTCCCTTCTTCTGCCATGTTTTTAACCCCAAACCCTTTGCCTGCCCACAAAACCTGCCAGAACAACAAAGACTGTAAAAAAGGGAAACTGAACTAAAAAAATTTGATAAAACTATCCCAAAAAGGGCCCTAAACATGATGAAGTCCTCACCCCCAAAACCACCAAAATAACAACACTGCACAAAATAACGGTTTAACCCCGACAGGCACGAAGACAGATTTTGCCTACACACCACACACACACACACCACCCCACACACAACCACACCACCAAATTTCAACACACACACACAACACACACACACACAAGAGCAAAGCTAAGCCCAAATATCAAACCGACGAACTTTTTGGCTACATCACACTTGAGAGCAGGGGGCCCAGTTCCCTTCTCAGACGGGGGAAATCAAATTTAGGTCTTCTCGAGAGTGTCTGTCAGCGGGAAAATGTTTACGAGGAATTTAAATTCGCGTGAAGTTCGTGACATTGAACGGTCCCAAAAGGCTTTGTTTTGATCTAAACCCCGGGCGAATCTGCCCCTTCCCCGTTGTACGTTACCCCTTCCCTCACCCACTCAAACCCCCGGTTAAAGGGTATCCGACATATGGTTGGAGTAATGGCCTTCGACTTACAAAGGGTAGTAGGTGTTCCCCCCACCGGACATGTAAATAGGGCCCCTACTGGGGCAACCATCCCCGGGGGAAATGGGAAAGAAAGGTACGTTCAAAAACCCCCCCCCCCCCCCCCCACCCCACCCCCCCTTCCCACGACCGTTGATCCCAAAACTGCTGCCCGTGAATTTTTCAACAACAACAAAATGAGCGGGGATTTAAAAAATATTTTGTGGCCCCGCCCAAACAACAGGGGTAAAACACATCCCCAGACAAAACGCGACGCGTTTTCGACTCAAAGGGTCTTTTCGGCGGGTCAGCAAAACTTTTGGGGACCACGCCCACGAAGCTGGGGGGGGTTTTTTTGTTTTCACCTTGCCTGAAAAGAACTTTGAGGTCGAAACGCATCGTTTTTGTCTTGTGATTTGTTTTTCCTTGTCGTTTGGCGGACCCACAACGAACATTTTTTTTTTTTAGTTGTTTCAATTTTCTGCCCGCAATCACATCAATTTTAAAACAAAATGGAGTATTTTCGACAAAACGTGTACCAAATTAAATTATAAAGCAGAGGATGAGGGAGGAGAACCCCGGGACCAGGGGGGGGGGGGGAGAAGGGGAAGGGGGGGGGGGGGGGGGCTTTTTTGGGTTTTTTCGTTTTTTTTCCCCCCCCTGCCACACCACGGCAGGGGGGGGGGGGCTTCCTCCCGGTAGTTACCACCTAATCTTTGAAATTGTTTCAACGGGGGAAAAACAATTGGCACGAAAATCGTTTTCTAATACCTTTTGTTTTTTTTGTTTCGTTTTGTTTCTTCTTTTTTCTTTCTTCTTTTTTTCTTTCCTTTTTTTTGTCTGAGTTTCAGGGCTGCTTGTCGAAGAAACAGCCCAGGGTTTTTTGAACACTCGCCAGCAGAAATTAGCAGAGTTGTCGCTTTTTTGGTCAAACCCCTTACCATGGTTAAGTCCGCAAGTACTTTTGCACTGCTCAAGAATTTTCGTCTCTCGAATTTTACTTCTTTTCTACTTTCGAAACACTGTGTACAAAAACAGGAAAAAACGATGGAAAAAAACAGGTCTACCACTAAAACCCAGAACGACAAGTTGCTCAGTGACGCGAAAAAGTCTTTGTTTCCTTCTTGTTTCTTAAAGGCTCCCGGGATGGGGGAACTTTCAATTTACTTTGCCTGCTCACACCTGTTCTATTGTACCCTGTTTCAGTTTCCGACTTGGGGGGGTTTGGGGGGGGGGGGGGGGGGGTTTTTGCCCCCCCATTCCCCCCTTTTTTTTATTTTTTTTCCCCCTCTTTCTTTTTCCAATTGGGCGGGGGGTTAACCACAAAACACCCACAAAACACACAAACCCCCCCCCTCTCTCTCCCCCCTCCTCCCCTCCTTTCCCCTTCCCCCTTTTTGTTTAGAAAGTCGTGTGCAGTGGGGAAACAAGTAACAAGGGCGGGAAGGGTTTTGTGAACAATTGATCCTTCTTGCGCACGCAGCGAACGCTAGTCAACGACTATGAAATTAGAGAATTCGCCCCTTTTTTTCGTTTTTTCTTCTTCTTCTTCTTTTTTTTTTTTTTTCTTTTCTTCTTTTCTTCCCCCCAAAACCTTTCCTTTTTTCTTCCCAAGGAAATTTTTTTTTTTTCCCTATGTTTTTTTTTGTTTTTTTTGTTTTAACCGTGTTTGTTTTGGGGCCATTATATGTTAAAAAAATTTTTTTATATTTAAAAAAAACGTTTGCCTTAAAACCCAAGACCCCCCACCCCCCAAAAAGCCCCCTTTTTTGGGTTTTTTTTTTTTTTTTTTGGTTTTTCCCCGGGGGGCCCCTCGGGGTTTGGCCCCCGCCCGCGCGCGCCCCCCAAACCCCCCGCCGAAAAACGCCAAGGGGGCGGGGGTTTTTGGCCCCCCCCGGGGGGCGGGGGCAAAGGCGGGGGTTTTAAAACCCCCCCGTTTTTAGGGGGGAGGGGGGGGGGGATTGGGGGGGCCCCCCCCCCCCCCCCGGGCGGGGGGGGTTTGGGGGGGTTTGCGGGAGGCCCAAAAGGCCCCCCCCACCCCCCCCAACCCCCCCCCCCACCACCCCAAACCCCCAAACCCCCCCTCCACAAAAAAAAATTAAAAAAAAAACCCCCCCCCCCCCAAAAAACCCCCAGCGGGCGTTTTTGGGGGGGGGGGGGTGGGTTGTTTTGGGGGGGGGGGTGGTGGGGGGGGGGGGGGGGTGGGGGGGGGGGGGGGTGTTTTGGGGGGGGGGGGCGGGGGGTGGGGGGTTTGGGGGTTTTTGTTTTTTTGGAGGGTTTTTTGGGGGTGGGTTTAAAAAAAAGGAAAAAAAAAAAAAAAAAAAAAAGAGGGGGGAAAA
>JAMYXO010008058.1:0-11316 GCA_033310375.1 Conus canariensis
CTACCAGTGCAGAGTAGCTGCTCAACTCCATGCGTAAAGATTTTCTTGAAATCAACGGCCCACTACCAAAGATTTGTTCCTATGACTTCAAGGATTCCAATGGATTCATCCCTCTGTAGGATCACTGGTAATGAAAAGACTCATTTTTTTCCCCAGGGGGCAGCAGAATATGAGCTGTTCAGTCATATCCGTTAACCTATAGAAAGGGGGAAAGCTATCCTCCACAGCTAGTGTTGGTCCCATTTTGAAGGGAAGGATGGGTGCAGACAATGGCATTGATCCGCTCTGCCCAGCTCCAGAGACACCAGCAGATGGCCCCTTTCCCAACTGAGGAGGGGCATCTGCAGACAACTGAGCCCCTCAGCTGACTCTTTGCCCTTAAAGGATTGTCCATTTGGTGCTGGATCCCAGAGCCCGGAACACACCCTTCAGGACTGTCCCGCCTGCAAATGCTGCAATGTCAAACCTGGCCAGAGGGTTCAGAGGTGCAGAAGCGGCTTTGGGGTAACGTCATAAATCTGGAAAAAGCGTGGAATTTTGCTATGGGAACTGGACCACAAAATCTGACACAGCCTGTCATGTGGACTGCGAAAGAAGAAGAAAAATAATCCTAGATTATAATACTTTTTCAGTATGCTGACTTTCCTCCTTTACATGCCAACCATTTTTGATAAAGCGCTGTACATGATACTGTCAAAAGGAAACGATTCGCACGAGTTATGCGAAACTGCTGTGTGCATAGCCAGAGAAAATTTAAAAAAAAAATTGTCTTTCTTTCCCTCCTTGTTTCCGGTCTGAACATTACTCGCCGCCAAAACCTTGATCAGTTCAACTGATAGACTAGCACAGACCGAGTATGGATGTGGAAGCAGGGACATCTGCTTTGTACGCTCGCTGTCCCTGCTTGTTGGTCGGGTAGTGCTCGTTAATCCCCCCCCCAGAGGGTAAAATATTTCATTTGGCTCAACTTGATTCATTGTACAATCATTGTAGTTAACTGATAGCACTTTCTTTAAACATTTTAGATCAAAATGTTGAGACTTGTAATATTTGCGTTTTTTTCCAAAGTGCTCAGTCAGTTTGCTTATTCATGTTTTTTTTGCTGAGTTGTACGGGTTTGGTCATTTCGATTCTGCTCTTTCTAATCTATCCCCTACTTTTGATGTTGAATATTGGTAGATTGGGTATTTTAAAGGTTTTTTCACTTTGTAGGGGTTTTTCGTCTGGGGTGCTGGCCTGGCTTGCTGTGTGCTCAGGTGGGAGTACCTGAGCAGTCCTGCTTCCCCCTCCTGTGGTTTGGTAGCCTTCTGGAGGCCAGGACTGCCTTCCTTCCCCATTGCCCTTCATTGTTGACAGCCATTGGCCTCCCCAACCTCCTGAGCAGGCTTTTCCCCTTTTTCCTTTTTCCGACGGCTGACCGGTGCTCTGCTTGCAACTTTGTCCCCCTGTGCCCAGTCGCAGGGTGGGGACTAACTTCATTTTCCCCTGTGCCCATCGCAGGTGTGGGACAACTCATCTTCCTCTGTGCCCAGTTGCAGGTGTTGGACCAGTTTTTTCTTTTATGCCCAGCCCACAGCAGTAAATATTGTGTGGACTGCCTCAGTGCATCCGAGACTGAGGTCAGAGTGTTCTTTTCTCTGTGTGTGTGTGGCAAGTCAACCTCAGCCTGGACAGCCACACACCTGACTTGCGATGTGATATCCAGAATCATATCCAGAAAGACTTAAAGGATAATTCTCTGTAGGAAAGTAAACATCCTTTTTTTTTTGTTGCTGATTTTGGTATTGTGTCATGTCATGAGTGAAAATGAATCCTTCACCCTATTGTTACTGTAATTATGTCATGAATGAAACATGAATTATTTTTCTAGCCTAACAGGGAGTGTGGGTGCACACATAAAGTTAATGAATTAGTTTACACTACATGTTGTTGTCCGTGTGCCAAAAGAAAAAAACCATTTCCCTTTAATTGTTATTAAATGTGCACTTCCTCCCGCTAAATTCCTGTTTGGACAATTATGTTGTAGGGTGGTGTGAGTGAGTGAAAGAAAGTTGATTTATAAAATACACAAACAACTTAACAAACCCTTCAGACATCCAGGAACAGATATTACATATCTTTTTTGCAAGAACCTCTCACTCCACTCTGTGACAGATACCTGTTTTTAAACTGATGTTTGACTTTGTTTCTTTTTAAAAACCCATAGAGGATATGGCTTCGTTTCTGTTATATGCCTTAGGGATAAGGACTTAAGTTTAATATGGAATCAGGGTATTTAAAACTGCATTTTTCTTTGAATTTGAGGCATTGCTGGCTTGAAAGGGTTTTAGGTGTTGTGTATTTGTGTTAAAATATCAAATAAATCAATTTGAAATTCAATGACAAAGTGTGTGTGTGTTGTGGTGTTGTGTGTTGTTTGTGTGTGTGTGTGTGTTGTGTGTTGTGAGTGCAGTATTTGTCAATAGTTTGTAAATGCAATAAATCATGCTTTTTATAATTACGCTCATTTTATTAATCGAAGTAACCCAAATATCTTGTTTCCTTTCAGCATGCTAAGATGGAAAGACAATGGATCTTGAGACAGAACGAAAAAATGCAGAATAAACTTGCCCTGCACTTTTGCAAGAAGAAAAAATTTATGACAGGATTAATTTTCAACAAGAACTTATTTGATCAGGACCAGCGATACATTAAATTCATGGGTACGAAAAAGTCCTGATAGATGGTGTACTTGTAGTGCTCAGCAAGTCAATTAAATAATGTAAATACGCTAGCAATACATGAGTATTTGTCATGATAGACAGTGTACTTGTAGCAATAAGTCAATCACTTTTGTAATATACCCGCTACAAATACATGATTAAATTCAGGAGTAAGTATCTGTCATGATAGATGGCATACTTGTAGCAATAATCAATCACTTATGTAAATATACTGCTATGACAAGTTAGTTACTGATTGAAAAAAGGAACTCACTCACTCAAAAGGAATAGAGAGGGAACTGTTGCCCCTGAAAATGAATGCATCAACAGAGTGACATGTCAGCAAATTTATTTAATTTTTGAAAACGATTGAGATTACTGTTCCATTGTCGGTAATGCTTTGTTTAAAACTAGACAATTAAGATGTCAATTTCATGCATGTTTAAAAGCAATAAATAGAGTGTACTTTTGTATTTTTGTTCACTTAACTCATTGGCGCCTCGTCGATCACCTGGCGGGCGACGGGTTGAGTGCTTTGCACTGATGCGTCGCCTCCCCAGTGATCGACGATTTAACCCCGAATTTTCACATGTAGCTGTGCTGCTAAGGGAAACAATCTTGGTATCCTACAGAAAGCTGAGATTATTTCCTCTAATTAGGTGGTACACTCCCTGGTGTAATCTCGCGTATTAATTTCTCTTTTTTGCCATATTAGGGGATAGCTGGAGATAACCCTGGCTGCCCGTGTCATATGTTGTCGCCACAAAGGGCGTCAGCGAGGGGTAGCGAACAAAACATCTTATTTCAAGAAGTAATTGAAAGAAAATGGAAGAAGATCAAATGAAGAACTGGAACTGTTTTCCGAACTTGTCGAACTTTTCTGAACTGTTTTTTCCGAACTTGCCGAATCAGACAGAGAGGATTTTGAGTGACGAGGGTGATTTGCACATACCAAATGATGATGAAATTTTTGCATATTTCTTCAAATATGTGACAGCAGCACTCTGTTTAAAAGTCTGGACCATGCACACTGTGTGTGTGTGAAAGATACATTTTTTTTTATGTGTTTACAACACATTGTGTTGACTACAGTTATGATCATATTGATTTTTTCATCCATACCTATGTAGAGAAAAAGTTTTTGCTGATAAGCGTTTTCCTACACTTTTCAAACCAGTGGTTGAGTGAAGTGTTACTGAGCACGGGACTGTAGAAATTTTTTTTCTAAAAGAACATGTTTTGAAGTTTTCAAAAACATAATAATTATTGTTGTATTGGGTTTTGGTCTGTCTGTATATTTTTTGTAAAATACCCAAAATTGTGGGGGTCACAGCGTGTCGCGGTTGTGGCAGAAAGCTGCGTCTGCATTGATTTTAAAAAAAAAGGTCCAATGTAAATTGCAAATATCTGCAAAATGTTTCATGTTAATTGCAAAAATGTGCAATTTTTTTATATCAAGTTGCCAAACTCTGAAATGGAGCAAAGGGAAAAAGTTGCATGTACATATATCCTAGAATCTAAAACTGTCCATCACAGGGGCACTGGAAGAATTAGACCACTTTTCCTTCTGTGTAATGTTCGCTTACTCATACAAACATATCCAGTATCAGACCATTTACCTGCCACAGGTTTTGATTGCCTCTCAGAGTGAAAATTACCTTCATTCGCCATTGTGTTGTGTGATCTGTCTCAAAACAACACAGAAAACTACTCTGTATTCTGTCTTCAGGGAAAAAACTGTTAAGTTATTTGAAGCAGTGACATGTGTGCTTTTCCTTAGACAGGGTTCATACAGGTCTTTAAAAAGTTGGAAAAGTCTGGAAATTTGAAGTCCAATTTTCTAGGCCCCGGAAAAGTCTGGAAAATCGCACTGTTGCCTGGAATAGCCTGGAAATGAAAGAATCAAGCACAATTGCTTGATATTTTGCATGGCTGCTTTAATTTCAGCATCATTTAGCGTTTATATAATTTTTAAAAAAGTTATTCTGTGCCCTCAAACGTGATATTTCTTGATTGCATACTTTCACTTTTGCCATCAAATTGCTTTTTTCAAAGTCTTGAAAGTGGTATTGAAAATGCAGGTCTTTTGGGCCCGAAAAAAGTCTGGAAAATCTGGAATTTTCAGTTGCATTTCCTGTATGAACCCTGTTAAATAAAAGTTGGAAAGCTTAAAAAAACACAAAACACACGCACACCAAAATCAGAGCTCAGCATGTCATAGGGTGCGTGCAGGGGCTGAAGTTCAAAGTTCAGCACTAAACCATTGAGTCAAATACGTCACATAAATCTGTTTTCGGAGACTGCCCAGTCGGTGTCCACTGTTCATTTCAAGACATTCTGTTTAGACAATATTTAATTGGACAAAATTGTATGGGCAAAAAAATTGTTAATGCACATAATTATATCTACACTCCCACTTACTGCAGACTAAAATATGTGTCCACTTAATTCAATGGTAAGGTTTTAGTTAGAAATTGACTGCTCTCTTTCCTTTCAGTTTTGCCATATGTGTGAAGAAAAAAAAAATCAGTACATTTACTCAAAATACAAAAGCACGCAAACAAATATCACATCAAAAGTTACTTAAAAAAAAAAAAAAAAAAAAAACCAAACAGATTTTTTTTTCCCTGAAAGGCTTCTTATTTCTATGGTCTTGAAAATTAGTCACTATTTTCAAAATGGAAAAACTTACAAAAATCATGAATGCATACATTAGAATATTTGTGTTGTACATCAGAAAAATGTGACAAATCTAACAGTTATATCGGAACCCACTTCATTTTACCGTGTGGTCAATACTTGCATACTCGGGGTTATTACTCGTCATCATCAATATGATCATCAATATCTAAGTCTAATACTGTTGTCATTGCGCTATGCTGTCACACATGTTTGCCTTTATTTACCATTAAAACTGATTTCACAGTCACTGCTTGCACATTGCCTTGTTACAGAGGCACATGCATCATCATACCATCATCAATATCATTGTCACTAAACATTATCATCAGCACCAACACCACTACCACAACCACCACTACCACCACCACCACCATCACTACTGTAATTATCATCCTGAACACCTTGACCTACCAGCTCAGGTGGATAGCGCGCGAGCAAAACTGGAAGACAAGGAAACTATCAGAACCAGTTGTCAAGAGATGCTACAGCTCTGTAACAGCCACCCCCAGACAGTGGAGCTAGAGAAATGATCCCCTTTCTGGAGCTGAAGAAGGAGGGGCCTTCAGCTCTGCCAACAGTCGCTCTGGCAGACCCATCTCCCCCCAGGTAGGTGGATGTCATGTAGTGAAAAAAAAAAAACTGGCAGGAAATACAATCAAACTATTGGTTTACGAAAGCATTGATCTGGAAAAGGCAACATGCACTCTTATAGAGGATTTTCTCAGTTTGAACAATTTCAAGTGGGTATCCATGATACAGTGGGTGCATGCCCACCACAGTGTTGTTGGAAGGCACACGCTGACGAGCATCTCGTCCCTCAGTATTCAAAGTTTTCTATGGGCGTTACCCTACCCCTAGCTCAGGGCCCAAAGACCTACACTGTGAACACAGCAGGGGGAGGAGGGGGTTGATTCTAAAGATGGTATCACCTTCGGGATGGGGAAAGGGGGCTAGAGCTCTTAACTTGGTTCTTGATGGCATGACAAACCCCGTCCCTAAAGACACATGAGGACAAGTACTGCCGTTGCCCCATCCCAAATTTTTATAGGAACCAGCGCCAGTTGGAAACAGAAGTTGTTATTCATCCAGACAAGTTGGGCCTTATTTCACAGTTAACCTCCATTCCTTGTTTGCTCTGTGAACTGGACTTACCAGCAAACTTCTTAAAATTGAGGAGAAATGAATAAAGGACTTTGGGCCCGCAAAGACATGTACTTGTATCTAGAAATGGTGTTTGGTTTAAGTGTGGCCAAAACTTTCAAACCTAAATGTTTGGTACTTTTGTTTGGTACAGACTTTGTTTGTCTGAGGTAGGTATTTCATTGTTGTTCTTGTTGTTGTTGATACATACGTTTTTAAACTCCTGATTTTGTGCTTAGTGATGAGTTGGTTTATAAACCAAACAATTGTGGTGGACTTGAAATCTGAGGGATGATGAAACCACTCCCAAGGTAGAGAAGTCATGTGTTGGAATTTCATTAAAATTTCTGGCTGGATCAAAAAAACCCATCATTTTAGTTGTGCTATTCAAAGACTTTTCCATGTCTTTTTCTCTGAACGGTGGAACTGAAGTCCTTGCAAGGGACCACAATTTGTAAATGTGAGAAGTCAGGCTGTGCCCGCCACAGGACCACAGTGGTTCTTATCCTACTCCTCTGGGCTACCACACTTTGCCCGGAGAGGGCAAGATGGCTCTGAGAGCTCTGACAATTCTTTTTTCAATTTGAATGCCACATCAGCAGTTCTTTTCTTCAAAAAAGCCAGAGCAGCTGACACAATGTTCATGGGGGTTTTAGGGCTGAGAAAAAGTTTCCAACCTGATGAGCGGTCTCTGGAAGTACGAGAAGAGAAAAACCCCAGTGACTTGGTAGATGCCAGGGTGCTCCATGATGATGGCAACTGTAATGGGGAAGACAGGTGTAGTTTTCTGTCATTTTCTCCATTGGCCAAGACGAAGTGTTTTCCTCTTTTAAAGGAAGGCCGACTCAAATAAACCACTCATAGAAATCTGTGATGGAAAATTTATACAAGAAAATCCAGGCGAGGGCATATTTCCTCGCTAAGGAAAAGAAGAAAACTGAATTCAGGCTGTCATGTAAATTTGATATGAACTCACGAAGAGAGACAAACTCCTGTTTGCCTGATGGTTAAAGGGAAGAATTGGCTCTTGGCTCTGGATTTTTTTATGTTTTTATGGGAGTTTGGGGATTGAGGCTTTTTGTTTGGTAACTATATCATAAGAAACCTTTAATAGTAAGAATTCCTTTTTATTATTAAAAGAAGGAAGAAAAAGTAGGATGTGTGGAAGAAAGGTTTCATGAATTCATTTCAAGTGATGAGAACGTTGGATGCCCCACATCCTTTCTTAACGCTGAATTGTATGCGTGGTGTGTGCAGGACATTGAACATATATAGTGACATACAACAAGAAGGAAACAAGGTACGGCTGTGCGCATGAAGAACATCAGGCTCAAGTACAGGATTAAGAAAAAAGAGCAGCTACTCAAGGCCAAGGGTGAATCATATTTAAGGCAGTAACTGCTAGGCATGTTTTTTTGTAATGACTTGTAGTCATGGCTGAAAACAGCGCCAAGTTACTCATGTTTTCATGCTAATGCTCAAAAAGGAGCACCTTCCTAGTGCCGAAATAGGTAATGAAATAAATGTCCCGGCATTCGCCGAGTTCCCCCCTTTTCTTTCCATCTTCCTGCCCCCAGCCCCAACAATTTTAATTCCAAGACAGAGTATTAGTGTCCAAATCCTAGTATGGATCCGTTAGGTAAGCAAGATTTTGCTGAATTAAAAACCAGATTTAATTCAATTTTTTTCATAGTGGAAACGAAAGAGTAGCCTTATTTTTCTTTTAGCCATGTTGCGGAAAAAGTCAAGTGGGTTTTGGGAAAAAAATGATGAAAAAGTTAGCAAGATGCATAAATAAAAAAAAAACAAGAAAACCAACAATCACTGAATGGTTGTAACTGATCCCTAATGTTTTGGTCTTAAAGATGCTCTTTTAGGTCTTAAAAATGCTCGTAGAAAATCAAAAATGGATATTTTTTCTTTTTTGTCTGCATATATCCTTGATGTGGTGTTTTGTTTTTTTCTTACCCCCCCCCCCCCCTTTTTTTTTTTTTTAAAGTTTTTGCAAATGTGGCTAGCCCAAATTTCCTTTTTTTCATGCTACTAATGTGTTAGAAAATGTCAGTAGATAGCAAAGGTTGTTCAGGTTCTCGCCAAGGGGGGTGGGGGTTTATGTCATCAGAGTGAATTCCTTTGTTCTGTGTTCACAGCAGATGGCAAGTGAAGACAGATGACAGACTTGTCTTGGGGCCTGAGAGCAGGATGGATCTTCATTGCATCACATTTTAAAATCCCTTATCCTCATTTATGATGATACACCAATGAGCGGTCTGTCTGTGTATTTTCTATGTCTGATGCAGCCTGACTTTGTTGCAGGCTAAAAAAAAAAAAAAAAACCACAGTTTTCAACTGATCTTCCCCCCAAAATTTGGGATGGTGACTCATTAGCGTTCCTAGGCAAAAACAAGAGTGAATCTTTGTATTAAAGCGAACCTGTTCAGTTTATGTGGCAAAGCGATATCAGAATTCCAAGAGTGCTAAGTTTGCCTCAGTTGGTGTTTCATGCAGGTGGAGTTCTCACCAATTTAAAACACCGCCTTAACTGTGTGAGCCGGAAAAGCTCGGTTGTAGGAGTGATAGACTAAAAATCAAAAGGTGCCTGGTTCAGTCTCGGTGAAGACTCAACTCTCATCCCTACCTTGTTCCATGCTTTGCCTTTTCTTTTTGTGCATTCAGGGGGTTTCAGATGGGTCAAAGGCAAGGTAAGGGGTTGGGTGGGGTGGCAGAGGGGGGGGGGGAGGGGGGAGGGAGAGGGAGGTAGAAAAAGAGGAGAGGGAGGGGGATTTAAGGACTTTTTTTCCCATTCCTTTTTCCTTCAAATATCCGAAGGAGTCTAAATACAAGGGGGTGGGAAGGAAAAAGGGGGGGATGAGGGAGAGGCGATAAGGGAAAGGAGATAGGGAAAAGGGAAGGGAAGGGAAGGGACTTGGAAAGGGGGCGGTAGGGAAGGGACAGGCGAAGGGGAACGGGGAAAGCGGGGGGAGGGGAGGGGGAAAAAGGGGGGGAGGAGGCTAGTCATACAAAAGGGGCTGAGAGTTAATAATCGTATGAATCAAAGTCATAAGAAATTTTCTCTGTTCAGGCTTGCATGAAAAAAAAAAAAAACCCTTTTTGCAGCTTCAAATGAAAGATTTCAACTGCTTTTTAAATTTGGGAGACGAAGTAGTGTGATTTTTTACGGCTATTTAATATTGTGCATTTGATGACGGGCATTTTAAAGTAAGGTGTGTGTGTGTGTGTGTGGTTTTTGGTGTTGAGGTGACAGGAGGGTTTAGGGAAAAGGGCTTCACCTGATTGATTTTGAAAAAACTGAAGGTGGAGAATCAAACAATTTAATGAAAAAAATGAAGAGAGAAACGAGGGAGGGATGTCATATACAATTCCCCGTTTTTTGCAGACTTTGCCCCCCCCGAGTGCAGTGACTTATGCCAATATTTTTTCCCCCTTTCTTTTTTTGGTTTTTCTGCTGAACATGTATGTAGTCTGATTTTTTTTTCCCTTAAAGAATGGAAATGATTGCAAATGCCTTCAAGGAAGTTATTAGAATGGGGTGTTTGACATTGTATGGAAAGTTTGCAAAGAAATGATTAAAAATAATGATAATACTGGCTGTGAAGCTGAAGAATGCCACAGCAGCTAATGCTTATGATTTTTTTTTTGCAGAATTCATCTATTCATTCCCAAAATGTATCATTTGTTAGGGAAAACCCATAGAAATTTTTAACATGTTAATGTTTGTTGATGGAGTTTGAATATGTTTTTTTTAAAGTGTGGATGAAGTTTTAAATGTATGAGCCAAAGCGATGCAATTGTTAAAGTATAGTTGGAAGATTTTTCACTCTATTTAGCTTAAAATCAAATTTCTGCTGTACACAAAGGGGCTCACATACCCTGAATTTTTGACCTCAAAGGTTGGCAGCTGTGAACAGTGAAGCAACAAAGACAATCATGAACCTGTCTAGGCTTTGGGGGTGGGTGGGCTTTGGGGGGGGGGGTTGGGTGGAGGACACCTGTGTCTAAGAGGCCAAGTGATGGTGTGATGTGACAGAACTGCGAAAGCTGCGCCAGAAAATCTCCAGCACCGTGCAGAAGGTGACTCACCGAAGAGAAGATGCAGTTTGTCGTCATGGAAAAAACCCCATTCAGTTGGAAGGACTTCAGGAGTGGAAGGCCGACCTCTCCCAAGTAATGCATTTTAAATCTCCTAGGTTCCACTGTCAGAGTATTTTTGTTTTTGTCAGGTTTTTGATTGATTGATGCAATATTTTTCTGCGTGCTCAAGTAGTATTATTCACTGTCTTCTGTCCTTTTTGTCAGGTTTTGCTGGATTTTTTATGTTTTTTTTTTTTGTCATTCAGTTGTTTACATGTTTTGTGCTTGTTTGGGTTGGATGCAGGCATGGTGTTGTCCCGGAATGTAAATTTCAAAATGATGAAGATAGTAGAGGACATATCAGATCTTCAAAGCATTGTCTGCTGCTTTGGATGTTGAAAATGAAACAGGATCGAAGCACTGCAGTTATATCTTTTTTCTTTACTTGAAGTCATTCGTCCCTTATCAGACATATGTCATTGTTGTAGGGTAGTTAACAATGACACACAAGTTTTTAGGGGAATCTTTTGAGGTAAACACACACACACACACACACACACACACACACACACACACACATACGCACACATGCAAGCGTGCATGCACGCACGCACACACTTGCTGACATTATTGACGTCTCCCTGCGCCCCTCCCTTTCCCCCCCGCACCCCCAAACCCCGTATCTACATCCCCCCGCCCT
>JAMYXO010008059.1:0-11315 GCA_033310375.1 Conus canariensis
TAATTTCTTCCCCCATCTTCCCCTGTTGGGGGGTTTTTTTTTTAATTTTTCCTTAACAAAAAAAATTTTTTTCTTAGGGTTTTTTGGAAAAAACCCCAAAAAACCCCAAAAAAAAGGGGGGACTGGGCAAAAAAAATTTTAACCCCCGTTTTTTAAAATCATGGTTTTTTTTTTTTTTTTTTTTTTTTTTTTTTAAAAGGTTTTTTTTTAAAAAAAAGGGTTTTTTTAAAAAAACGAACTTTTTTTAAAAAAAGGGGGAGGAGGCAAACAGAAAACCCCCCCTGTCCCCCTAAAAAAAAGAATTAAAAAACCCCTTCTGGCTGCATGTGGGAAAAACCAGGCAGTAATTTTTTAGGCGTTTGAACTAAAATTTTTTGAAAACCGATTTTTAGCAATTTGTCCCCCCCACATCAGAACGTTAAAAAAATTTTACGCCAAAAGGGAAACGAAGCACAACTAAGGGTCAAAAAAAGGTTTTTAGAAAAAGGTGGGGGAAAGACCAAAAATTTTGGGGTTTTTTTTTTAAACTAAAATTAGTGGCAAGAAAAAGCGCCCGATTTTTAAAATTCCCGAAGAAGATTTTTAAAAAAAATTGAAACTTAAAACAAGGAAAACCGGGGTTTTTTAAAAACCAAGTCCCCCCCCAAGAATCTTCTTTTTCAAAGGGTGGGGGCATTTAAAATTTTTTTGATTTTTGGGACCCTTTTGTTTTTTTTTGCCCCCAAAATTCCCCAAGGGAAAAATTAATTTACTTTTTCAATCCCAAATTAAAAATTTTTTAATCCCAAAAATTAATTTTTTTTTTTTTCCCCCTAAAAAAAAAAAATGAGCGAGCAGGAGGAAAAAATTTTCCCCAGGAAGCAGAAAAGTTTCCCCCCCAAGTAATCTACAGGCGAGGGGGTTTCCCCCAATGAAATCCCCACAAAAGTGGGCCCCCCCCCCCCCCAAGTGGGGGGGGGTTTTTTTTACAAAACCCAAAAAAAATGTGGGCGTGGGTTTGGGGGGCCGGGTCCCCCTAAAAAATAGCTGAAAAGGGAAAAAAGACTGCAAAAAAAAAAAAAACCCCAAAAAGGAAAAAAAAAAAAAAAAAAATTTTTTAAAATAGTAATACAACATCAGCAAAACCAGCCCCGCCCCCCGACCAACAAAAAACACAAATCAAAAAATAAAAAAATTGTTAAATTTTTTTATGGTTCCCCGGGGGTAAAAAATGTTTTTTTTTTTTGGGGGGGGGCTTTTTTTTCATACAAAAAATGGTCCCCCCAAACCCCCCTAAATTTAAAACAACAAAAAGCCCCCAAAAACCCCCCAAAAAAAACAGTAAAAAAAAAAGAACCAGCTTTCCTGCAAAAAAAAAGCAAAACCTCCCCCTTTCTGTAAAAAACCCCTTTTTTTTTTTTTTTACTGAAAAAATTGTTTTTTTTTTTTTTTTTTGTTTTTTTGTGGTTTTTAAAATTTTCGGTTTTAAATACAAGGCTAAGTTTTAAATGGGTTTAAATCCCCCGTTTTTTTTTAACAAGAAAAATGGGGGGAAAATAAAAAGTGCAAGGTTTATGGTTTTTTTAAATACTAGTTTTAAATAAACTAGTTTAAGATTTTTTTAAAGTAAAAAAAAGTTAAAATAGTTTTTTAAGTTTAAAATAGTTAAGAATCTTTAAATTTTAAGTCAGCCCAATGGGGTTTTTTTTTCCATGGACCCCCAAATATTTGAAAAAAAACTGGGAAAATTAACCCCTAAAGTTTTTTTGCTTTTTTTTTTTTTTAGGAATAAAGGAATTTTTTTTAAAACCCAATTTTTTTTTTTTTTTTTTTTTTAAAAAAAAAACCAAAAGGGTTTTTTAAAATTTAAAAAAAAAAAGGTTTTTTTTTTTTTAAAAAGAGCCCCCTTTTTTTAAAAATTTGGGGGGAAAAAATTTTTTTTTTTTTTTTTTTTCTTTAAACCCCCCACCTTTTTTTTTTTTTTAAAAAATTGGGGGCCCCCTTTTTTAAAAACCCCCCTTTTTTTCCCCCAAAAAAAAATTTTTTTAAATCCCGCCCCCCCATTTAAAATTTCCCCCCCCCCCCCCATTTTTTTTTTTCCCCCAAAAATTTTTTTTTTTTTTTTTTGGGGAACCCCCCCCTTTTTTTTTTAAAAAAAAAGTTCCTTTTAAAACCCCCCCCCCTCCTTTAAAAAAACCCCCCCCTTTCCCCCCAGTTCCCCCTTTTTTTAAAAAAAAAATTTTTTTGGGGGGTTTTTCCCCCTTAAAATTCCCCCCCTTTTTTTAAAACCCCGAAAAAAAGGGGGGGAAAACCCTTTTTGGGGGCCTAAAAAATTTTTTTCCCTTTTTAAAAAGCCCCCAAACCCCCCGTTTTTTTTCCCCCCCCCAAAAGTTTTTTTTTCCCCCCCTTTTCCCCCCCCCCCCCCCCCCAAAATTTTTCCCCCTTTTTTTTTTTTTTTTTTTTTTTCCCCCCCCCTTTTTTTTTAAAAACCCCTTTTTTTTTTGTTTTAAAAAAACTTTTTTTTTTTTGGCCCCTGGGGTTTTTTTTTTTCCAAAAAAATTTTTTTTTTTTTAAACCCCCCCCCCTGGGGTTTTTTTTTTTGGGGGGTTTTTTTTTTTTTTTTTTTGGGGGGGGGTTTTTTTTAAAAAAGGGGGGGAAAAATAAAAAAAAAAATTCCCCCCCCTTAAAAAAAAAATTTTTTTTTTTTTTTTTCCCCCCCCCCCCCCCCCCCCTTTTTTTTTTTTTTAAGGGGAATTTTAATTTTTTTTGGGGGGCCCCGGGGGGCCCCCCCCCCAAATTTTTTTTAAAATTTTCCCCCCCCCCCCTTTTTTTTTTTTTTTTAAAGGGGCCCCTTTAAAAAAAAAAATTTTTTCCCCCTTCCAAAATTTTCCCATTTATTTTCCGGGGGGGGCCCCCCCCCCTTTTTTCCCCAAAACCCCAAAAATTAAACCCCCCCAATTTAAAAAAATTTTTTTGGGGGTTTTTGGGTTTCCCCCCCCCCAAAAAAAATTTTTTTTTTTCCCTGGGGTGGGGTTTTTTTTTTTTTTGGGGTTTTATTTTTCTTTTTAAAAAAAGGGGGGGGCCTTTTTGGGAAAAAAAACAAATTTTTTGGGGGAAACCCCCCCTGCTTTCCCCAAAAGGGGGGGGGGGTTAAAAAAATTTTAAAATTGGGAAAATTTTTAATTCCCTTTTTTTCCCCCCGGAAAAAAGGGGCCCAAAAAAAAAGGGAAAAAAAAACCCCCTTTTTAAAAATTTTCCCCCCCCCCTTTCCAAAAATTTTTTTTTTAAATTTTCCCCCACCAAAAAAAAAAAAAAAAAAACCCCCCCCCCTTGGGTTTCCCCCCTTTTTTCCCCCCCCCCCGCCCCGGGCCCCCCCTTTTCCCCTTTAAAAAAAGGGGCCCCCAAACCCCCCGGGTTTTTAAAAAAATTTTTTTTAAAAAAAGGAAAACCCCCCCCTTTTTTTTTTAAAAAAAAAAAAAATTTTTTTTTTAAAAAGGGGAAAAAAAAAATTTTTAAAAAAAAAAATAAAAAATAAATTAAAATTTTTTAAAAAATTTTTTTTTCCCCCCCTTTTTAAAAAAATTTTTAAAATTTTTTTTTTAAACCCCCCCTAAAAAATTTTTTTAAAAAACCCGGGGGGAAAAAAAAAATAAAAAAATTTAATTTTTTTTTTTTTTTTTTTAAACCCTTTTTTTTAAAAAAAATTATTTTTTTTTTTGGGGGAAAAAAAAAAAGAAAAGGATTTTTTTTGGTTGGGTTTTCCTTTTTTGGGGAAATTTTTTAAAGGGGTTTTTTTGCCCCCCCCCCCCCCAAAATTAAAAAATTTTTTCCCCGGGTTCCCCCAAAAAGGGGGGGTTTTTTTTTGGGGCCCCCGGGGGCCCTTTTTTTTGGGGGGAAAAATTTTTTGGGAAAAATTGGGGGAAATTTTTTTTTTAAAAAAAAAAGTTTCCCTTTTTGGGAAAAAATTTTTTGGGTTTTTGGGTTTTTTGGGGCCCAATTTCCCCCCGGAAAAATTTTTTTTTTGGGGGGCCCCGAAAAAAAAAAAAAAAAATTTTTTTTTTTTTTTTTCCAAAAAAAACGGAAAAAAATTTTTTTTTTAGGGTTTAAATTTTTTTTTTTTTTTTTTTCCCGGGGGTTTTTTGGGGGGCCCCTTTTAAAACCCCAAAATTTTCCCCCCCCCTTTTTTTTTTTTTAAAAAACCCCCCCTAAAATTTTTTTGGGGAAAAAAAAAATTTTTTTTTTTTTTTTTTTTCCCCCCCCAAAAAAAAAACCCCCTTTTTTATTGTTTTTAAACCCTTGGGGGGTTTTTTAAAAAGGAAAACCCCCAAAAAATTTTGGGGTTTTTTAAACCCAAAAAATTAAAGGGGGTTTTTTTTTAAAAAACCCCTTTTTTTTTAAAAAAAAAAAGCAATAAATTTAATGGTCCCTTTAAAAATTTTTTAAAAAAAAAATTTTCCCCAAAAAAAAAAACCCCCCCCCCCCCCTTTAAGGGGGGAAAAATTTTTTTTTTGGGGGTTTTTTTAAAAAAAAATTTTTTTAAATTTTTTTATTTGGGATTTTAGGGTTTTTTTTTTTTTTTTTTCCCCTTTTTTTTTAATCCAAAAAAATTAAATTATTTTTTTTTTAAAAAATTTTAAAAAAAATTTTTTTTTAAAAAAATTTTTTTTGGGGGGAAAAAAAAAAAATTTTTTTAAAAAAAAAACCCCCCCCAAAAAAAAAAACCCCGTTTTTAAAAAAAAGGGAAAAAATTTTTTTTTTGCCCTTTTTTTAAAAACTTTTTTTTGGGGAAAAAAAAATTTTTAAGAATTTTTTTTTTAAAAAAGGGGGGCCCCCTTTTTGTTTTAAACCCCGGGGTTTTTAAGGGGGGGGGGGGGGGGGGGGGGGGGGGGGGGGGGGGGGGGGGGGGGGGGGGGGGGGGGGGGGGGGGGGGGGGGGGGGGGGGGGGGGGGGGGGGGGGGGGGGGGGGGGGGGGTTTTTTTTTTTTTTTGGGGGGGGGGGGGGGGGGGGGGGGGGGGGGGGGGGGGGGGGGGGGGGGGGGGGGGGGGGGGGGGGGGGGGGGGGGGGGGGGGGGGGAAGGGGGGGGGGGGGGGGGGGAAAAGGGGGGGGGGGGGGGGGGGGGGGGGGGGGGGGTTTTTTTTTTTTTTTTTTTTTTTTTTTTTTTTTTTTTGGGGGGGGGGGGGGGGGGGGGGGGGGGGGGGGGGGGGGGGGGGGGGGGGGGGGGGGGGGGGGGGGGGGGGGGGGGGGGGGGGGGGGGGGGGGGGGGGGGGGGGGGGGGGGGGGGGGGGGGTTTTTTGGGGGGGGGGGGGGGGGGGGGGGGGGGGGGGGGGGGGGGGGGGGGGGGGGGGGGGGGGGGGGGGGGGGGGGGGGGGGGGGGGGGGGGGGGGGGGGGGGGGGGGGGGGGGGGGTAAAAAATAAAAGGGGGTTTAAAAAAAATTAAAAAAACCCCCTTTTTTTTTTTTTTTTTTTTTTTTTTTTTTTTTTTTTCCTTTTCCCCTTTTTTTTGGGCCGTCCCCTTTTTTTTTTTAACAAAATTTAAAATGGTTTTAAAAAAAAAAAAAAAAATAAAAAAAAAAAAATTTTTTTTTTTTTTAAAATTTTTTGAAATAAAAAAAAAAAAAAAAAAAAAAAAAAAATAAATACTAAAAAAATTTTGTTTAAATTAATAGCTTTGCTTTCCTTCAAGAAGTTAGAAAAAAAAAGAACAATTTCCCACGTCCCCAAAACGGAAAACCAAAAAAAAATTTTAAAAACCCAAAAAAAAAGCAAAACAAAATTTTATAACTGGGGGTTTTTTGGCCAAAAAAATCTGGCAAAAATTTTTTTTTCTGGATTACGTTTTGTTTTTCACTTTTTCACGAAAAATTTAAAACGGGGGGCCCAAAAAAAAAAACCCCAAATTAAATTCGTCCCAAACCCCTTTTTTTAACCCTTTCTTTCCCATTACCCCCCCCCCTCCAAATTTAAAAATCTAAAGGGGGGGCGGGGCCAAAAAATTTTTTTTTTTTTTTTTTAAGCTCTGTAACTACTTTTTGTCGGGCCCATTTTTTTTTTTTAAAAATCCAAATATAAAAGGGGAATACAAAAAAAATTAAAAATCAGGGGGTCCCTTTTTTTTTTTTTTTTTTACTTTTTTTTTTTTTGCAATTTTTTTTTGGGCCCCTTTGCAAAGTTTTTTTTTTTTTTTTCTGATTGGCCCCCCAGGGTTTTAAAAACCCGTTTTTTGGAAGTAAAAAAAATCCCCCTTTCCCCCCCATTTCTTTTTGAAAAAATCGATTTTTTTTTTTTTGTCCCCCCTTTTTAAAAACCCAAATCACCCCTCCCCCCAAAAGGTCGTTTTTTTAAATTTCTTTCGTCCCCCGTTTTTTTCTTTTTCCCCCTTCCATAAATTTTAAAATTTCTTTATAATCCAAAGCCCCTTTTTTGAAAAAGAAGTTTTTTTTTTTTTGGCCCCCAGGGCTAAAAAATGGGGGGGGGCTTTTTTTTTAAAATTTTGGGGGGGTTTTTTTTCTTTTTTTTAAAAAAGCACTTTTTAAAAATCGTGGGGACATGGGCCCCCCCCCCAACCCCCAAAAAAACTCCCAAAAAAGCCCAAGGGGCATGGGGGTTTCCCCCCCCCCCCCCCCGTAAAACCTTAAAAGAGCAACACTAGAAACCCATTTCCTTTTTTTTAAACTGGCCCCAAAACCCCATGAGCCGGTGGGGGTTAAAAAAAAAGAAAAAAAACCCCTTTTTTAAAGCTTTTTTAAAACATATTTTTTTTTTTCTAGTAAAAACCCCATACTTTTTTTAAGTTTCATTTTTTTTTAATTTTTTCCCCCCAAACTCCAGTTTCCCCCCCTGTTTCCTTTTTAAAACCCCAAAAAATGTTTTTTGGGACCCCCCTTTTTTCCATTTTTTAAAAAAAAGATTTATTTTTTTTTTTAATCTTTGTAAAAAATTTTTTTCCCCCTTATTAACCCTTCCTGAAAAGCAAAATTTTCATCAAAAGAGTAAAAACCCAAAAAAAAAATCAAAAATAAATTTTAAAAAAAAAAAAAATCAAGTTACGGGGTTTTTTTTGTTTTTTTCCCCCAACCACAGTAAAAAATTTTTTGGGTTTTAGAAGATAAGAAAAGTCTTTTTTATTTCCCCCCCGTTTTTTTTTTAAAATAATAACAAAAAAACAACCCAAAAGAGGGCCCGGCCCCCCAATTTTTAATTTTTTTTTTTTTTAAAATTATTTTAAGGGAAAAAAAGGGTTTTTTTAAACCCCGGGGGGGGCCAGATTTGGAAAATAAAAAAAATTTTAAGGCCCAAAAAAAAAAAATTCCCCCCCCAAAAATTTTTTTTAAAGGCCCTTGTTTTCTTTTTTTTTTTTAAATTTTTTTCCCCCCCCCCGAGGGGGGTTTTTTTTTTCCCCCCCCCTTTGCTTTTTTCTTTTTTTCCCGCTAATTTTAAAAAAAGGGGGCCCCCCTTTAAAAATTTTTTTTAAAAAATTTTTTTTTTTTTTTTTTTGTTTTGGTTTTTTTTTTAAAATAAACCCCCAAAAAAAAGGGTCCCCCCCCCCCCAAAAGCTTTTTTTAAAATTTTGGGGTTTTTTTTTTTTATCTGGGGTTTTTTTAAAAGTTTTTTTTTTTTAAAAAATTTTTTTTTTTGGTTTAAAAAACCCCCCCGGTTTTTCCCCCTTTTTTTTAAAAGGAAAATTTTTTCCCTTTTTTAAAAAAACCCTTTTTTTTCCCCTAAGTTTTTTACCCCCCCGGGGGAAAATTTTTCCCCTTTTTTTTTTTCTTCCCAAATTTTTTAAAGTATTTTTGTTCCCTGTCCCTTTTAAAATCCCAAAAAAACCCAAAAAATTTTTTTGCCCAACCCCAAATTTTTTAAATTTTTTGGGCTGAAAAAACTTTTTTTTTTTATAAAACCCCATTTTTTAAAAAACTCCCCTTTTTTAAAAAGGGGGGTCCAAAAAAACCCTTTTTTTTTTTTTTATAAACAAAATTTTTTTTTTTAAAAACAACTTTTTAAAAATCTTTGTAAACAATTTTATAAAAAATCCTTTTTAATTTTTTTATTAAAAACCTAAAAAATTTTTAAATTTTTTTTAGTCCCCCGTGAAAAATTTTTTTTTCCCCCTTTAAAAATTTTTTTTTCTACTTGGCCCCCTTTTTTTATTTTTTTTTTTTTATTTTTTTTGTTTTTTTTCCCCCCCCCCATTTTATTTTTTTTTTCAACTTTTAAAAAATCCCCCTTTTAAAAAATATCCCCCCGGTCCCCCTTTTGTAAAAAATAAAAAAAAATTTTGATTTTTTTTTTCTGCCGGGGAACTAAAGTCTTTTTTTTTTAAAAAAACAAATTTGGGAAATTTTTTTTTTTGGGGGGTTTAAAGAGCCAAACAGAAAACTAATGGCCGTGGGGGCCCTTTCCGCTAAAGGCTTTTGCCTTTTTTGACCCCGAGTTCCCCCCTTCCCTTTTTTTTTTTTTTTTAACAATGTTCCCCCTTTGGGGTTTTTTCCCCCCAAAAAAAGTTTCCTTTTTCCCCCCCCTTTTTTTTTGTTTTTTCCCCCCAAAAAGTTTTTTCCCCCCCCCGCCTTAGTTTTTTCCGTAGGATCCAACCCAAAAAAATTATTCCCCCCCCCTGTCCAAAAAAAACTGCCCTTTTTCCCTTTTGGGTAAAAAACCCTTTTTTTTTTTTTAATGGTTTTTTTTTTTTGGGGAAATATAAAAAAAAGTACTCCCCTAAAAAAGAAAACCCCTTTGATTTTTTTTTTTTGGTAAAACAAATTCAAAAACAAGAAAAAAAAAAGTTTTTTTTTTTTCCCCACCCCAGTAAAAAACCCCCCCAAAAATAACGAAAAGTGGGGGCCCCCTTTTAGGCAAAAAAATTTTTTAAAAATATAAACCCCGTTTTTTTTTTAAAAAACCCCCAAATTTTTTTTTTCCCCCTATTTTTTTCCCCTTTAAAATTTTTTTTTTTCTGGGCCCCCCATAAACCACAAAAAAACGTGCATTTTTTTTTAAAACTTGGGCCCCCTTTCCTCCCCTTTCCCCCTTATTAAAACTTATGATTAAAAAAAGGGCCCCCTCCCGACCCTAAAACCCTTCCTTTTCCACTCCCGTTTGCAGTCCCCCCCCCCCCTTTGGGGGCTAAAAAACCCAAAAAATTTCCCCCCAATTTTGTCCCCCCCGGTTAAAAATAATCTTCCGAGTCCTCCCCTAAATTGGGGGGAAAAAAAGTTTTTTTTTTTTTTTAAAAAAAAAATGGCCTGGGGGGGTTGGGGCCCCCCTTTCCCCCGCAAAAATTTTTTCCCCCCTTTTTTTTCAAAAAAATTTTTTTTTTTGGGGGGGAAAAAACCCCCTAAAATCCTGAAAAAAAAGGCCCGTCTTTTTTGGGGAAAAAAAACAAGGGGCCCTTTTTTTTTTGGGTTTAAAAAACCCCCCAAAACCCCCCTTTTCCCGAAAAAGGGAGCTTTGGGTTTTTTTTTTTAAAAAAAAAAACAAGGGGAAACCCCCTTTTTAAAAAAAAACCTTTTTAAAAAAAGTTTTTTTTTGTTTATTTTTCCCCCCGGGGGCCCCCCTTTTTTGGGTTTTTTTTTTTACCCTTTTTTTTAAAAAGGGGGGGGGGGGGGTGGGGTAAAAACTCCCCTTTTTTCAAATAAAAAAAAAAAACCCCCCCCCTTTTTTTTAATGGGGTTTTTAAGTTTTATTTCAAAAATTTTTTTTTTTTTTTTAAAAAAAAAGGGGAAAAAAAAAAAAAGGGGAAAAAATTTTTTTTTAAAAAAAAATTGGTTTTTTTTGGGGGGAAAATTTTTCCCCCGGGGGTTTTTTTTTCCCCCTTGGGGGTTTTTTTTCCCTTAAAAAAAAGGGGGTTTTTAAAATTTTTCAAAAAAATTTTTTTTTTTTTTTTAAAAACCCCCGGGGTTTTTTTTCCCCTTTTGCCCCCCCTTTTTTTTTTCCCCCTGGCCCCCCCCAAATTTTTTGAAACCCTTTTTTTTTGGCCCCAAAAAAAAATTTTTTTTTTTTTTTCCCCTAAAAAAAAAATTTTTTTTTTTTTTTTTTTTCCCCAAAAATTTAAAAAATTTTCCCCCCCCGTTTTTAACCCCAAAAAAATTTTTTTTTCCCCCCCCCTTTTTTTAAAAAAAAATTTTTAAAGGGCCCAAAAAATTTTTTTTAAAAAAAGTTTAAAAATTTTCATCTTTTTTTTTTCCCCTAAAATTTTTTTTTTTTTTCCCCCCCCCCCCCTTTTTTTTTTGGGTTTTTTTTCCCCCCCTTTTTTTTAATTGGTTTTTTTAAGTAAAAAATTTTTTAATTTTTTTTTTTAAAAAAAAATTTTTTTTTTTTTAAAAAAAAAAAAGGGGGTTTTAAAAATTTTTTTAAAAAAAAAAAAAAAATTTTTTCCCAAAAAAAAAGAGGGGGGCCCCCCCCCCCCCCCAAAAAAAAAAAAAAAAAACCCCCCCCCTTTCCCCTTCCCCCAAAAAAAAAATTTTTAAAAGGCCCCCCCCCCCAAAAAAAAAAACCCCCCCAAAAAAAAGGAAAAAATTTTTAAAAGTAAAAAAAACCCCCCCCCCCCAAAAAAATTTTTCCGGGGGTTTTTTAAAGAAGGGGGGGCCCGGGAAAAGTTTCCCCCCTTAAATTTTTAAAAAAGGGGGAAAAACCCCCGGGGGAAAACCCCAAAAAAAAAAATTTTTTAAAAAAAAAAAATTTCCCCCCTTCCCCCAAAAAAAAAAAATTTAAAAAAAAAATTTTTTTTTTTTTTCCCGGGGTTTTTTTTAAAACCCCCCTTTTAAAAAAAAAATTTTAAAAAACCCAAAAAAAAACCCCAAAAAAAAAAAAGAGGTTTTTTAAAAAAAAAAAAGGGGGGGGTTTTTTCAAAAAAATTTTTTTAAAAAAACCCCTTTTAAAAAAAAAGGGGAATTCCCTTTTTTTTTTTAAAAAAGGGAAAAAAACCCCCCCCCTCTAAAAAAGGGGAAAAGGGGGGTTTTTCCCCAAACCCCCTAAAAAAAAAAACCCCCCCCCCTTTTTTTAAAAAAAAAAAAAAAAAAAAAAAAATAATGGGGTAAGGAAAAATTTAGGAAAAAAAAAAAAAAAAATTTTTAAAAAAAAAAAAAAAAAATTTTTAAAAAAAAAAAAAGGGGAAAAAAAAAAAAACGTTTTTTAAATTTTAAAAAAAAAAAAAAGGGGGAAAAAAAAAAAAAAAAATAAAACCAAAAATTTTTTTTTTTTAAAAATTAAAAAAAAAAAAAAATGGGAAAACCCTTTTTTTTTTTTTAAAAAAAAGGGAAAAAGGAAAAAAAAAAAACCAAAATTTGTTTTTTAAAAAAAGTTTGGGAAAAATAAAAAAAATTTTTTTGGGGGGAAAAAAA
>JAMYXO010008060.1:0-2500 GCA_033310375.1 Conus canariensis
CCACCGGACGAACGGGACGAACAAACAACAAGACAAAACACGACGCGGTTCGACCTCTTTGGTCTTCTTCAGGCAAGACAAACAACATTCAAGACGGGGATAACGAAGAACGAACAATCTCATAATCTTCTCAAGCTGGGCTCAGGAGTCCGTTGGTCAAACTGTTCACAGACATTGATCGGGAAAATCCACGGGGGAATGCCCATAATGCGCTTCCTGTGTTGTGTGCACAAGTGGTAGACCAATAAACGTTTCGATACAGTATCTGTAATTTGAGTGTTGTGTGTGTGTGTGTGTGTGTGTGTGTGTGTGTGTGTGTGTGCCGTTGAGCGACTTCATGCTTTTAAAAGATTGTGTGCATGGTTGTGTCTGGATCCGATGATCAGGGTACGCGCTCCTGCATCATGTTCTGCTTCTCTCAAGACCTTCCTTCTTCTCCGCTATCCCCCCCCCCCACCTCTCCAGTCACATTCTCCCTCCCCCTCCCTCCCCGTATCTCCCACTGTGTGAATCGAGGTAGCTGTGTCACCATGACAGACGAGCAAGTAACATACCGGAAATCTTAGCGTGAAAAACAAAAACATTTTAAACAGAGTTATGAATACAGGTAGAAAGATTACTGGCAAAAAAGAAAAAAAAAAGAAAAAAAAGAGCAGTTAGATAAAATGTATGAATGTCGTGTCACACGAAAAGCTGTGAACATTGCTTTCGACAGTTCTCATTTTTCTTTATAAAAAATATAAAAAAAATATAAAAAAATACAATGTTCTACCATCTGGACGAAGATTCCAAGTTTTGAAAATTCAAAACAAATAGAACTAAAACCATTTTCGTTCCCAGTTCCATCGGACTCCCGAATAAAAACTGAACTTTCAATAAGATCCTGTTAGAAAAACCTGTTCATATACATATATATTATATATATAAGATCCGATGATCAGGGTACGCGCTCCTGCATCATGTTCTGCTTCTCTCAATATATATATTCAATTATAAAACAAAACTTGCTCTTATCTCTTAGAGTGAAGAAATAGGGGGAAATAAGCATTCATATCTGCAGTGGCAGTTAATTCTGCCTAACTAACAGCATTTGCTTGAGAGGGTGAGGGGGAATAATAAATGCTTCTCGAATGAGTCTTCAGCAAGCTTGTAGTCTCCAACGAAGAGACACTCTCCAATGGGGAGGAAACTCACTAACACATAACTCCTGGTCAGATACCGGTATTTCGAAACCTGATTGTTTCTCCTCAGTGACCGCGGAAAGTGGTAGCTTAACTCCTCTGCCTTTTCGGTTTTAAGAAGAATGCTATCCCAGAATAAGGCTGGTGTGCATTACCATAGTATGTTTGTTGAGTTTTCAAAAAACCAACCAAAGGTGCCACCTAAGAAGCAAACGAAAATCATGAAGGAGCAAAACAAGCTACATTTTCTAGTGAAAAGTAGAAAATATAAAAAGATAACCTCTTAAGACACAAGTGCTGAGGGCCAGTTCTTGGAATGAATCCACAAGGGACTAAATCATAATTGACTAATAAATTCCAAGGATAAGTAACCGAGCACCATTCCAGCAACTTACAGAGCAGCTTGGTGTTGCAATGACTGCAAGAAATATTCAATTATAAACGAAGCTTGCTTTTATGTCTTAGATTGAAGAAATAGGGGAGATAAGCATTCATATCTGCAGTGGCAGTTAATTCTGCCTAACTAACAGCATGTGCTTGAGAGGGTGAGGGGGAATAATAAATGCTTCTCAAATGAGTCTTCAGCAAGCTTATAGTATCCAAGGAAGAGACAATCTCCAATGGGGAGGAAACTCACTAACACATAACTCCTGGTCAGATACCGGTATTTCGAAACCTGATTGTTTCTCCTCAGTGACACACACACACACACACACACACACACACACACACACACACACACACATATATATATATATATATATATATATATATATTACACACACACACACACACACACACACACACACACACACACACACACACACACACACACACACACACACAGCTGAAGGCTCATTTTGAGAAGCATTTATTTTATTTTTTCCCCATTCACCCACTCAAGCACATACTGTTAGTTAGGCAGAATGACCTACCACTGCAGATATGAATGCTTCTCTCCCCCTATTTCTTCAATCTAAGACATAAGAGCAAGCTTCGTTTATAATTGAATATTTCTTGCAGTCATTGCAACACCAAGCTGCTCTGTAAGTTGCTGGAATGGTGCTCGGTACTTATCCTTGGAATTTATTAGTTTATTGTAATTTAGTCCCTTGCGGATTCATTCCAAGAACTGGCCCTCAGCACTTGTGTCTAAAGAGGTTATCATTTTATATTTTCTACTTTTCACAAGAAAATGTAGCTTGTTTTGCTCTTTCATGATTTTCGTTTGCTTCTTAGGTGGCACCTTTGGTTGGTTTTCTGAAAACTCAACAAACATACTACGGTATTGCACACCAGCCTTATTCTGGGATAGCATT
>JAMYXO010008060.1:7500-10000 GCA_033310375.1 Conus canariensis
TTGTGATCCGAGGATGGTTTTGGGCTAATCTCTAAAAAAATAAAACCGTTAAAAACGGTTAAAAAGCTGTTATAACGGTTTCAAAGTCATCTTTTTCCTCTGCTTTTCTTCAAATAGCCGTTGTGACATTGCACAGGTACAGGACTACTTCTCTAAAATTAGAACCGTTATTTGGCAGTTAAAAAACGTTATTTATAACAGTTAAAAACCGTTAAAAACACCAAACCCTATAAAAGAAACTGTTTAAAACCCGATCTTCTTGAAATTCAGCAGGTACGTCTGTTGTGACCCGAGGATGGTTTTGGGCTAATCTCTAAAAAAAATAAAACCGTTAAAAACCGTTAAAAAAACTGTTATAACGGTTTCAAAGACATCTTTTTCCTCTGCTTTTCATCAAATGGCCTTTGTGACATTGCACAGGTACAGGGTTACTTCTCGAAAATTAGAACCGTTATTTGGCAGTTAAGAAACGTTATTTATAACAGTTAAAAACCGTTAAAAACACCAAACCCTATAAAAGAAACTGTTTAAAACCCGATCTTCTTGAAATTCAGCAGGTACGTCTGTTGTGACCCGAGGATGGTTTTGGGCTAATCTCTAAAAAAAATAAAACCGTTAAAAACCGTTAAAAAAACTGTTATAACGGTTTCAAAGACATCTTTTTCCTCTGCTTTTCATCAAATGGCCTTTGTGACATTGCACAGGTACAGGGTTACTTCTCGAAAATTAGAACCGTTATTTGGCAGTTAAGAAACGTTATTTATAACAGTTAAAAACCGTTAAAAACACCAAACCCTATGAAAACTGTTTAAAACCCGATCTTCTGAGGTTGGCGGCCACGAGAGTCCTCGGATCGCCACCAAACTTGACATAAGCCTACAGGAACATCCCGCGGGTAACACAGGGTCATTAGATAGTCATTATGACCATTAAATTTGACCGTTAAAAACTGTTACTTTCAAAATTTAGGTTGTTCTTGATGAAATTCGGTATACATGTGCAGTTTTAAATGCCGAAAAATGATATACAACTTTTACGAACCGAAATTTAAAATTGACCGTTAAAAAACGGTATTTTTATAAATTTAGAGTATTCTTGAAGAAATTCGATATACATGTGCAGTTTTGAACGCTAAACAATGATATACAATTTTCAAGATCCGAAACTTAACATTGACCGTTAAAAACCGTTATTTTCTGAATTTCTAAATTTTCACCGTTCTTGATAACATTCCATATGCACGTACAGTTTTAAGCGCTGAGCAATGTTATGCAAATTTTATTGAACGTTAAAAACCGTTATTTTCTAAATTTACACCGCTGTTGATAAAATTCGGTATGCGTATGTCCAGTAACGGTAAGTAATTTTGCAACATGGATGGGACAGGGTAGGGGGATGAAAAGGGAGGAATGAGAGGGGCCAGAAAAATGATTGTACAGTGCAAAGCCTGATACACTATTTTTACATTAGACACAGACCCGTTGAAATAAACTACTTCTGCACAAAGTCTATTCCTACAAAATTAAGGGCAATCAGAAGAATGGGAATGGGAACAGTGAGTGCAGGCGGAAAATCGAGCGAGAAAAGCATCTCGACGTACTAGGGAAGATCCAGAGGAAAGGAGCCAGACGCAGGCGGAAAACAATAGAATGTATAAGAGAGAGAGAGAGAGAGAGAGAGAGAGAGAGAGAGAGAGAGAGAGAGAGAGAGAGAATGTGTATTGTGTGGGGGGAGGGGGTGGGAAGATGTTGGGGGGGGGGGGGGATTGATTGTAAATCAAAACAATTAATACATGTTTGCCGTCACGTGAGTATCGCAAAGAATGTTCATATCCCGGGCAATGCCGGGTGCCCCTGCTAGTATGAAATAAATAAAACAACATAGAACAAAGTAAACATACAGCAGATGGGCATTGAGCTTGTGACCAGTCTCTAGTGACGGTCACACACACACACACACACACACACACACACACACACACACACACACACACGCACACACACACACACACACACACGCACGCACGCACGCGCGCACGCATGCACTCACACACACGCACACACACACATGCACACACATGCACGCACGCAGGCATGCACGCACGCACGCACGCACAGAGAGATACGGATACGGATACGGATGTTTTATTCATACAGGCCATGGCCCCTAATGAAGGGGGTGTTGAGATCAAATCGTTTCAGACAGAAATAAGCAAATCATCAAACATCTAGGCATCCACAATTAAAAGCATACACGATATGAAACAACATACAACAACCAATGCCTAACTACATGCTATACTTCGAATTTTAAATGCCTTGTACAAGAAAATAGCAAAACGTTTTACAGTAGTTTCATTTGTAGATGCCATTAGTAATGAAAGTCGAAATGAAGAAGGATGTCTACAATATTTTTGATGAATGAACTGATTCCTCAGGTCACTTAGAGCGGGACAGCACAACACAAAATGAACTTCATTTTCTTCGGCACATTTACAAAG
>JAMYXO010008061.1:0-11311 GCA_033310375.1 Conus canariensis
GGTAGTGTATTAGGGTGGGGTAGTAGTAATAGTAGCTTTTATAGTAGCTACAATTACACAAAACCCCCTGCGATCAGGTCGTTTTCTGACATAGTGGACAAGTGTGAAAAACTGTGAGGAATGACCTGTGAAAGCTATCTCAGGTACACACTCTGCGCTTTTTGACCCTCTCTCCTCTGTCATCGTGTTCTCATTTTTCATGTCTGTCGTAGCAGAGCACGGTTACTATGGGGCCCCAGTCGCCCGGGATCCCGTTCCCAAAAAATGTTGTTAGTTTCATTCATGCATTAATCTTAGATTGCCACAAAAATCAATTTTTTTAAACCAAAAAAGAAAAAAAAAATGGAGTAAAAAAGGGGGGGTGGGAATTTTTTTTTTGGAGAGGGGATATATGGTGGGGGGGGTATTGGGGGGGGGGTGGGGGGGGAGGCGAGGGTTGGAGCAAGGGGTTTTTTTGAAAAAAACGAAGGGCCGGGGAGGATTAAAACAGAGATTTTTTTAAAACAAAAAAACAAAACAATTCCTCGCACAAAACATCGCAAAAAAACAATCAAATAAAAAAATTGTGATTTTGAGGTTTTTCCAATGTCAGTCTTCAAAAAGGACCACAAAAAAAATTAAAAATTTTTTGTATTTTTTTGGTTTTTGTGTTGTGTGTGTGTGTGTGTGTGTGTGTGTGTGGGTGTGTGTGTGTGTGTGTGTAACTACCACTGAAAACGTTTGTTTAAAATTTTTACATCTTGATAGGGAAAAGAAGGATTGGGGGGGGGCGGGGGGATTGTTTGGACTTCATAAATAGTAGCTATTGCTTTTCTTTGCGGAACAACGCGTTTTGTCACATTTAAGCTTTTTATGGAGTCCTGGGAGGAGTGGGGTTGACGGTTTTGTGGGGCTCACAGTAACCAATTTTTTTCCCCTAATAAAATGCTTTTTTTAATACCCCCCCCCCCCCCCCCCGGGAGGAAGGGTATCCCCGATAATGTGACATACAGCAGCATTGTAGATATTGCGCCCTTTTACAGGAGTTCCCCCAACAAGAGCTCCCATTGTTAGATGACACCAAAAACCCGATTTCTTATCACCATCTCTGTCATTATTATTTTTGTTGTTATTATATCATCATTATATAATGAAAAAATCATTACCATTTCACAACTACTACAACTTCTATCTCTCATCATCATCTCATTATTATTATTATTATCATTATTATTTTTTTTTTACTATTATTTTACTTTAGTATCATTTTTTTAAAATTTTTAATTATTGTTGTTGTTGTTATGTTTTAAAACTGCATTGTTACCTTTCCCCAGCCCTTTTCACATCCTTTCGCGTCTAATTTGAGGGATAAAAAATCGTTCGTTCTTTTTTTCCTTTGTCTTAATTTTTCTGTTTGTTTTGCCTAAAGAAACCCCAAAGGGTCAAAACGCGTCGCGTTTGTCTTTAATTTGTTTGTCCTTTTTTTTCGGAAAAATAGTCCTTTTTCGTTTTTTAAGTTTTTTCCTAAGCAAAGCCATAAAAACAGATTGTCCTTCCCCCTACCTCCCCTTGTACGATGCAGTTTTGACAGAACTCCTAAGGGAATCATGTGCAGAGTCTGTCATTGTAATCAAAAAAAACAACAACAGTACAGTCACCGTTCATTTTTATCATAAATAAAGGAAGTGCCTCGTGCGTTTTGTTTTTTTTTGTTTTTTTACATCATCTAGGATTTTCTAGAGATCAATTGTTCAGAGACACATCTTTAAGTGGACAAAATTTTCCTCCGGTTTTTCCCCGTTTGCGCTAGCATTTTAATTTTATGATAGAACATGACAACAGACACGCCAATTCCTTTTTTTCCTTCTCCATTCTCCTTCAAAAAACTCTATACCCGAAGGTATTTCAGCCCCCAAGGGGCCCGCTATCCTGCAACTTGAAAAATTTTCAGGGCGCTGGTTATAAATTCTTTTGGGTCAAAAAATTTTTTTTCAAGTAGACGGGATTCAAATGGGGCACTCCACCTCGCTGTAGCCACAGCCAGTGGAACACGAAGCGGGATTTGGTCTAAGGGGGAAATTTTTTAGTCTTTTTTAAAGATCAAAAAATCCCCTGGTTTTCAAAACCCCCACACACACACACACACACACACACACACACACCCCACACACACACACACATACACACACGCGGCGTGCAGACACAAAACCACACACAATGCCACGCAACAAATACGCCTAACACGCGCAGCCCCCCACACACACATGCACACACAACACACAACACACACAAAAACCCCCAAAAACCCCAACACATCACGCACACAGACACACCAAACCCCACACACAAAAACCCCCACCACACAACACACACACCACAAAACACAAAACTTGCGCGCGCGCACTTGCGAAAACTCGCACACACATTCACAAAGAGAGGGAGAAAGAGAGGAGAAAGAGGGGGAAAAGAGAGAGAGAGAGAGGAAAGAGTTTAAAGCTAAAAACCGGTCTTGGGAAAAGGGCGGCGGCCTTTTTTGAAAGGGAAAACACACATAAAAACAAAGCAAACAAAACAAAAAAAACCAAGCAAAACAAAATAAGAATGGTTGTACAAATTTTTAAAAATGAACCCAAAACATGTTCAAAAAAAAATGAAAAACAAATCTTACTAAGACCCCACGCAGTTACCTTTTGCTGGGTACATTATGGTTAAATTTTATTGGGTACACTCATGATTTTTCCCAAATCATATTAAAAAGGGTGAAAACGTGTTAAGCTGCCCGCATTTTTTTCGACCACAGAGAGAGAGAGAGAGAAAGAGAGAGAGGGGGAAAAGAGAAAAGAGAGAGAGAGAAGAGGAGAGAAACGAATATTTTATTAGGGTAAACATATACGCTGAAAGTTTCTTTCCACTATGCTTTGACAGAAATCGGGGTTCAGCGAATAAACACATACACAATGCAAAAATTAGAGGAAAAAAAGGGGAAAAAAAAAATTAAAAAAACCCCAAATACAGAAAAAAAGACGGTTCAAAAAACCATATCTTGAAAACACATATTTATCCCCCTTACAGAAAAAAAAGGGGAGAAGAGGGGGAGAGAGAGAGAGGAGAAGAAGAGAGAAAGGGGGGGAGGGGAGAGGAAATTTCAGGTTTTTTATGAGTACAAATACGTACATAGGGGTCAAATGAAGAAATAGTAAAAATCAAGAAATTTTTTGGTGTCAAAGGAACCGTGTAAGAGGTTTTAATGGACAAGCTCTTTTTTTCATTCTTTTTATGATCATAACTTTCAATCTAGTTACCCCTTGATACGTGAAAAGGTGAATGTTTTAAACTGTTGTTAGGCGGGGAATGAAAAATTCATCTTTTTTTCGTACATTTTTACTGCGAGTGTGTCCAAAGAAGTGAGGTGCACGTTTGTTCATGATTTTATTATGAAAACGGTTTATTTAGCGACATTTAATTTTAAAAAAAAGGGAAAAACAATATGTTGTAAATTTACCTAAAAGACGATTTTTTGAGAAGTACAAACTTATACAAGGTCTATACAAACCGAGTGGTTTTTGACACTTTAACTCCGGACGCTAGCATGTTAAGAGGAGAGAGAGAGAGAGAGAGAGGGGTGAGGAGAGAAGGGGGGAGAGAGAGAGAGAGAGAGAGAGAGACACTGACACTCACACTTTTTATTGTCCAATGTGTACACCCCTTTCAAAAAAGGGGAAATCATATATGCAAAAATTTTTTTATCTAAATGATCTCTATCTTTATCAAAAGACTATACACAGACAGCATGAAAGAAAATATGCACCACATGCAATGCAGGTGCATACACCGCGCGCGCTCGCGCATGCACACTCCACACACGCGCGACACAGAGAGAAAGAGAGGGGAAGAGGAGGAGAGAGAAGAGAGAGAGAGAGAGAGGGGGGGGGGGGGGTAAGAGAGAAAGAGAGAGAGAGAGAGAGAAGAGAGAGACAGAGACAGGGACAGAGACGAAAAAAGGATGCATGCGCGAACCCCGGTATACAGATGGGGATCATCTTGTAATTTGGCTGACGTTTTTAAAATTAAAAAACTTTCCTAATTTCATTGCTTCTGCCAAGAATCTACCGGGGGATATCGTTACATTTCATTGTTATTTAAAGAATATATGTTTACCGATCCTGATCGGGTTTTTCCTGAAAAGGGAAATTTTTAGAATATCACAGTTTTGCGTTTTTCATTATAAGCAAAGCAATTGAACAGAAATGAATTTCATTTCTGTTCCTTTCCCCCACGAGGAAAAACGTTGTTTTTCCCCTTCTTCAGTTTGAAACCATTGTTTGAAATTTTTTGGCCCCGAAAAATCTTGTCTGAATCTAAAAAGACTAACCCTACCCCATTTATCCGATACAATGATAGATTTTTTTTCGTTGAAAAAATTTTTTTTGAAAAAATTTAAACCACCTATATTTATATTAGCTTCCAATTCTGAATCCAATGCTGTTTATAGCAGGAGTAATCTATCTTTAAAATTCATAAAAAAAACCATACTCACAACCAAAACCCCTTGGCTTAGCCCTCAATACCAAATCATTCTCGCATAAAATTCTCTTAACATTTGACCCCTTTTAAAATAACCAGATTCTGTTGTATAACAATTTCATATGACTGTCTGAAATTCCGACTTGGTAAGTTAAAAATTTTTGGCCAATTTTTTAATACACTTTACAGACATTGTCCCTTTTAAAAAGAGAAAAAGAGAGAAGAGAGAGGGGAAAAAAGGGGGGGGGAGAGAGAGAGGGGACTGCGCGTGGGGGATGATCATTGTATGTGTGTGCACAAAATCGGTTTGGGGTGTGTGGTGTGGGGGTGCGTGCGTGCGTGCGCAGCGCGCGCACCAGGCGATTTGTTTCATTACGCCTAATCACTGACTAATTTTGCATTAATTTTCACATGCATGCCTCGTGACCATCACATCACATTTTTTTTCCTGTCCTTTAACAATACGGAAATTTTCGTTTCCCCGAAACTTTTTTTTTTAATGATGGTTTTAAAAAGCATCATTTCCCCCAAATCCCCCTTTTTTGGGGACATCAAAAAGGAATCCTCTTGAGGGGGAAATTAATATTCAACCAATGAAAATTGTTACTGTTTTAAAAACTTGATTCACCCCCAAATCTACAGCATTCAGTCTATGATGTGGGGGGATAAAAACCCTCCCCACTTTCTGTGTTCGGGACTTTTGGCAATGTGTAATGGGGTGGTGATGGGGGGGGTGCGATATTGAAGTACATCTCCCCCCCCCCCCCCCCCCCCCCCCCCCCCCCCCCCAACCCCACAAAAAACTACCCCCCTTTCTTGGCAGTTCGGGGGAAGGCTTTCAGATATCATTACCCTTTTCCAAAACCTTTAAAACCCCTTTAAATCTTGTCTAACGATTGTGCGAATACATATTTTCAACTCTCGATAGGAAAAGCTAAGATAATTGATCCAACACAAAAGGGGGCAGTTCGGTTGTACAAAAAAAGTTTTTTTTCCCAAAAAAGGACCTCCGACAGAGACTTCCATAAGCCGTAAGTACAGTATTCCATTTTTCCATCTTGTTTTAAAACCCTTTTGAAATTAAGTGGTACAAAATGACAAACGGGGATACAGAATAAGCCCCCAAAATTTTGTTCTGTCCCATCTTTGTGCCTTTTGTGGATTTTACCCCGCTGCTCATCCCCCCAGTTAAGCCACAGCCCGTCCTGCCCCCAGCCCAAAGCAACCCAATCCACGGAGCAGTTAGTATCAAGTCTCATGAGGGAACCCACCGGAGGAGACATGCACAGCGCCAGTACTTCGGTGGTGTTCGGTGGTGCGGGGTTTTATCCCCAAAACGCGGACGCCACTACTAAGCCCCCTATGACGACAAAAAATTCTCAGTTTTCGGAGCCCCGGGTGAGTGAGTTCTCCCTCCAGGCGCCACAACGTCCCCCCCAACGAAATCCCCATGAATTTTTCCATACCGGTGACTGCGACGGAATAACCAAGGCCATAGACTGGAGAGAACATTGTAGCGGGATCAACATGAGAACAGAATGAAGGGGGTACACTTTTTAATTTTTAAAAAAAGCTGATCGATGAGGATGTCAAAAACGAAGAGATCTATGGATTTCATGCCGGTCGAGATGCTTGATAGGGCTTACTCTAAACTTAATTTTATAGTATTTCCCAAGTCAACCAGGCCCGGGGGGATAAGACCCTCATGGGGGGCAAAAATTTGAGTTACACTCTTGAGACGCATCCATTTGTGGATAAACTCGACTGTGTGGTCTCAGTTTCCCCTAATAAAACCCATAGAAACGCATTTTCCGGTTAGGAGCCGGCCATGGCTAAAAAATCCCACATGGCTTGGGGGAATTGAAACCCCGGGAGCCCAAACTTATAAGCCATTTCATAAAGCTCATGTAAATGTGCACAGTTGGCCTTGGGGGTGTGGGTCGGGGGCATACGGGCAGCGCCCCAAGAAGTATTCCCCGAGCTCCTCCCATTTTTTATAACGGCCAACACTGGATCCATTCTTTGCTGATTTTTTTGGGGGGGGATTGAATCTTTTCTATGTCTCTCTGCCACTAATCACTATTGTTTTTTAACCCCCCAAACCCGTCCCCCAAAATTTTTTCCTTACATCTGGGGCTCTGACTATTCTTTTTTCTTTGGTCAAACGTATGTACCCCTGTGGAGACTTTTGGAAATCTTAACTTTTTTTTCTCATTGCACACATTTACCGATTGGGGAAAGGGGTGAAAAAAAAGAGGAACAGAAAAGACAAAAAGGTAAAAAAACTTTTGTAGGTTATTCACTCTGGGCTGAAAATTTTTCCAGTCGTGTTTTCTGTGTGTGCCCTTAACACGGGTGAAAAAAACGGGTGGCTTCCCCAATGTGTCTGGTCCCTTTTTGTTAGTCTTCTTTGATGCTTTTCACAACCCTGGAAGCCGTCCGAGACATAGGTTCCAAGGTTTTAAAAATGCTGCACTTGTTTTTTTTTTTTAAAACCCCATTGGAGTTCGTGCGCAAGGTGTGCGTGCGCGAGCTTTAGTACTTTTCGTGCGTGCTTTAGTGTGGGGTTTTGTGGTGTGTTGTGGTGTGTGTGTGTGTGTGGTGTGTGGTGTGTGTTGCCAGTAAAATTTTATTTTTTTACTACATCAAAGATTGAACTCCCCCCCACCCCCCCCCCCCCCCCCCCAAAAAAAGAAAAAAAAACCGGCTAAAAAAAGGGTTTTAAAGGGGGTTAGGGGAGAAATGAAACATATTTTTTTAAAGTAAATTTTAAAAAAAACATTGCGACTGGGAAGTACGTGGAAATTCGGGGGATTACTTTTTTGGTAATGTTTTTAGCGCAGTTTTTTGAAAAAGAGAAAAAAAAAAAAAACATATACTGTGAGAAAAATTTTCGAGGCCCCAGCACGGGTAATATTGGTTACAGAAGGAGGTTTAAGTGTGATATTCTTTTTTTCTGAAACCCCAAATAATTGAAACAATATCCCGTGGGACTGACTTTTGTTTAAAAAATGGGGGAAAAGAGGGGAGAGAGAGAGAGAGGAGAAAAAGAGAGAGAGAGAGAAGAGAGAGAGAGAGAGAGAGAGAGAAGATGCAAGGAAGGCAATCATAGCTCCGTTACCCACTAATCAGTTTTTAGTTTCTTTTTTGGCCTCACAAACCTGTGTGTGTGTGTTGGTGTTTTGTGTGTGTGTGTGTGTGTGTAGGTGTGTGTGTGTGTGTAGTGTGTGTGTGTGGGGTGTGTGTGTGTGTTTTGTGGGGGGTGTGTTTTGTGTGTGTAAAAGGGAAGAAAGAAAAAGCGATCCCTCTAATAAATTATCGCCAAAACTTATCATGTTGCCCTTTGGGACGTTCGTTGTTGTAAGTTTTCGGTCAAGAAGTCCCTTTTTTTCTGACGAAAGACAGATGCACATAAGTTAACTAGTAAAAGCACTTAAAATTGCTATGGGGCTTCTAAAATGGGATCAATTGTAAAATTTCCCGAGAGGACAGGCGTTTTTTTCCTTTAAATGAAAATAGATTCTCTGTGTTTGGGAGTACTCAGCACGAGCAAGAACAATTCCTAATTTTACTTACTTCTGAACTTAATAAAAAACCTATGTTTCTACAGAGAAAACGAATAAAGCGCATTATTTTTATTAATCGATTATGTGTTTCCCCTTTTACATCATGCCCCGTTTTTCTTGACAACATGTTGAAATGACCAAATACCCTTTCCCCATTGTTGATGTAGCAACATGATATTTTCTATTCCCATGGGAAATTACTAAAAAAAGAAATCAACAAATTTCTTGTTCTCTTGTAAAGATTGATTTACACTGATATAAATCTTTCAAAATATTTTCATGATAGTTCAGTTTTGGGGGTGCTTCTGAGGTTGTGATGCTTTTGTAATACCTTTCCCCTTGACTTTGAAACGATTATATTACCAAAGGTTGTTCGTTTAAACTGCTGAGTTATTTGCTGTCATAAAGCTATTATTTTATTCTTGATACCCCAATTTTACCAAAAGAATACTGCCCTTTGTCACTTTTTTAAAGTCCTGTTAAAGGTTTAAACCCCTTTCCCAAAATCATCAAGCGCCCAGATCCCGTCAGTGAAATTTATTTCAATTCACCATTAAAAAGCGAGGTTCTAACATAGCATTATTATGGGTCCCCGGCACTGAAATCTTCGAGGAATGAACTGGCTGGTACTGGGGCAAGAGAGGCTCAATTTGAAAAATGGAATACATTTTGAGTGATTTTCCCTTTTTGGGTTCTTGAAGTAAAAATATTCCGACCAAAGCACTCTGGGGCCCAGAGAAGAACGCAGTCCTTGAAGCTCCCCTTCAGAAGAACAAGGGGAAATCGTTCTCCCCCCAGCAGTCGTTGTATGTCCGCCATTTTCCCTTATACCGAATCAAAAATTATTACAAGAATACAGGTGGACGGTTGGTTAGGCAGGTTTTAAACCATCTCCTTTGTGTGTCTTTTGGCAAAACTAATGGTCTCAATTTTTGCTTAAAAGTTTTTCCCATACCAAAGGCGTTTTTTTTTAATGTCTCATGATAAAATTTTGCCTAACAATCTATTTTTAAAACATTGAAAGGTTTTTTTGCCCCAAAACCCAGAAACAGGGGAGTCAAGCCATTTAGCGGGACCCCGTGGAGTTTCCCCTCCATTTGCAATTGTTCAAACGGAATTGGTTTTGTTGTTTTTTGTTGTTGTGTTGTTTTTGTTTGTTTTTTTTCATTTTGGTTTAGTGGTCTGTTTGTACACCCAGAGTAAAGAATTTGTTAATAACATAAGGGGTCCACTCTCACTTGTACTAGGTCCCCTTTAAATTCCATTTATGAAACTTTGCATTGCTGTGCGCGCGCTAGAGAGAGAGAGAGGGAGAAAGAGGAGAGAGAGAAAAGAGAGAGAGAGAGGGGGGGGGAGGGGACAGAATCTGGTTTTGTTTGTATTTTTGAGTGCATGTTGTGGGTGCCCCAATACGTTTTTGTATGGGAAAATTTTTTGAGTTTGTGTGCTTGTTGTGTGTGTGTGTGTGTGGGGGGGGGGGGGGGGGGGGCACGGTTTTGTGGTGTGGTGGTGTGTGTGTGTGTGTGGTGTGGGTGTGGTGTGTGTGTGTTTGTTGTGCATGCGGGGCGGCCCCGCGCGCGCGAAAGAGAGAGGGAGAGGGAGAGAGAGAGGAGAGAGAGAGAGATATTTGTTTTATTTTTTGTCTGTGAGTGAATATATTTTGCGTGCCACGCATACATTGAAAAGGGGGGGGAGGGAAGGGGCTGTCTTGTGTGTATATGGTGTGCACGCGCGCGTGCGTATGCGTTATGGGTGTTGATGGTGGTGGCCCTGTGTGTGTGTGTGTGTGTGAGAGGGAAGAGAGAGGAGAGAGAGAGAGAGAGAGAGAGAGAAGTTTTTTTAATTTTCAGTATAGTTAAGATGAAAATTGTTTTATTATCAATTCTGATTTTATTATTTTTACAAAATTAATGTTAAAGTTCCCTGTTAATTTTCCCTTCATGATTTAATGCCACTCAGATGTTATATGTTTTAAATTGTCGTTCTCAAAATTTTATAAGGTGCCCAGACGTGTTTCTGTTTTTTTTTGGTTTATTTATTTTATTTTTGTTAGTGAATGCTGCGGAAAAGCTGAAGACCCATCTCACTGAAAGTTTCACAAGAGGCAAAACAGGCTGTCATTTTGCCCGGGATTTGCGACGTACAGGATTAATTTTTTTGTTTTGGGTTCCCACCGTAGCAAAAGGGTACAGTCTAGGATTTTTTTGCCCCTTAAATTTTTGGCTTTGCAGACTTTTCCCGACGGCTGGAAACCTAAAACAAATATGTTAACGTCTACGCGCGAAATGAAATTTTTTTGATATAGCAAAACCCACTCTTTCCCCAAACCCGGGGGAAATTTTTGCTACTTCCGCAAGGTGTAGGCACCCGAGCACAATGAGAAGATTGTTGACTTTATTTCATTGCTGTGCAAGTCGTCCCCTACAATGACAATCTCTCTCTGTCTCTGTCTCTGTCTTCTCCCTCCTCCCCCCCTCCCTCTCTCTCTCCCTCTCTCCTCTCTCTGTGCTGTCTATTCTGTAACTACACACACACAAACACACACACGCACACACACAACACACAGCGCGCGCGCCCACACACACACACACACACAACACACACACACAAAACACAACACACACACACACACACACAAGATATTATATTATATATTCTTTTTTTGGTGCGTTAGAAAACAAATATGATTATTTCTCAGAACCAAAAATGGGGGGTGGGGGGGGGGGGGGGGTGGGGGTGGAAGCTGAAAAGCAGTAATGCGGTTAAAGGGCGAAGTCCACACGTGAAGTACACGAAAGAGCGATAATTGTTCCCCTTTAAAACCCCAAAGCGCGCACGCCCCGCGCGCGCGCGCCCCCGGGGCGTTGTGGGGGTGTGTGTGTGGGGGGGGGGGGGGGGGGGGGGGGGGGGGGGGGGGGGGGGGGGGGGGGGAAAAGTTTAAAAATCAATTTCCATAGAACCCTTGATTTATCTGTATATTAATTTATTTTCAATTAAAGGTGATGCGTTGGTGCACGCATGAAACAAACACGGGACCCGCGTACACCACAGATTCTTGGACCTTTAGCCTGGGGAACCGCGGCTTTGATCCCATGGCTATCAATGTGGTGGATAAAAAGAAGAGATGCTGTCTCGTGCCCGATCCACAGACCCAAAGCGTGTTTTATGGGGAAGGAGGCGGTGGGTGTAGTTTAATGTCTGTGTAGTTAAAAAAAAACGACAAAAGTCGTGTTTCTGTGGGG
>JAMYXO010008062.1:0-11311 GCA_033310375.1 Conus canariensis
AATTTTCTTTCCCTTTCCCATCCCCTCCTCCTCCTTCCCCACCCCCCGGGGCTTTTCGTTGCTTTTTTGTTCTTTTTTTCTTTGGGTTTTACTTAAATTTTTTTTTCCCCTTTTCTTTCTGTTTTGTGTTTGAAAAAATTGCTTTTTTTTGATCTTCTTTCTGTGTGTTTTTTTGTTTTTCATTTCTGTGTGTCTTTTTATTTTTGTTTACATTCTTTTTTCTTTTCTTTCTGTTTCTTTCTAATTTTTTTTTTTTTTGGTGGGGGTGTTTTTTTTTCGTTTGAAAAACTTTTCTTCTTTGGGGGCCACCGATTTTTTCCCCTCTTTGATTTTTATCTTTTATTCGTTCCTTTTTTTTTTGAAAAAAAATAAAGAAAAAGAAAGAGAAGAAGAAAAAGGAGAAAAGAGAGAGAGAAGAGAGAGAGAGACATATTATCAAAAACTTCTCCCGGGATTTATATTTGCTCGTAAAAAACATACATGTTTATACAAAAAATAAAGAGAAAAATCGTCCATGTCCCACGCGCATTGCAGTCACAATCGCCTAATACAGATTATGACGAAGTCATGTGCTGCTTAAAACAATTTTGGGAAAGACAGGGTGTAATCATTGGTAATCAATCCCCCCCCTTTAAAATTTCCCTGAGATCAAAAAAAATGTAAAAAAAGCTGCCTCGTTCTGGGCCGACATTTTGCTTTTCTCTCTCTCTCTCTCTCTCTTCCCCCCCCCCCCCCCCCCTCTCCCCTTTTCTCTTCATCGTCCCCCCAATTGCGGATAACGCTTTCTTCTTGCTTACTACTTTTTTTCTTTTTTTCTTTCTTTTTTCTTTCTTCTTTTTTCTTTTTTTTCTTTCTTTTCTTTTATTCTTTTGGTCTCTATGTGTTTTTGTTTTTGCCTTTGCTTTTTTCTTTCCCTTTTCGGTCTTTTTTTCCTTTCTTTCTGTCTTTGCTTTTTTTTTTTTTTCGCAGCCTCCCCCCCCCCCCCCCTCCCCTCGTTTTTGTCTTCTGCTTTAGGCGGCACACGTGACTGAAAGTTGGCATGGCTGAAACCTTTCTCATGATATATAAGTCACTCTCTGGCCAATAACGGAAAGAAACTTCATGTCAGGACCCCTCTTCCCTCCCCCCCTCTTCCACCCTTTTTCTATCCCTCCAACCCCTCTCTACCCCTTTTACCCACCCCTCCACCTTTCCCCCTCTCCCTCTCCCCTCCCCCTCTCTCTCTCTCCTCTCTCTCCCCCCCTCCCCCCCTTTTTCTTTAGTGCAAGTTTAAATCTAAAGAATATGCACAATAAAAATAAACAAATAAGAAAGAAAGAAAAAAAGAAATATAGAAAGGAAAGATAAGCGAAAGAAAAAAATCACAAGCAACACATCAAAAAAAGAAAAACCAACCCATGCTGCACCGAACGAGAGACCTCACTGGCCAATGACTGTGCCCCGCAAAAAGCGTGTGAATTCAAGACGCTGTTCTCACCATAGCAATCCAGACTGTAATGAAACAGCTGAAATTCGCTTTGCTCCGAAGGTTTTTGTGGTCGTATAATCACATTATTGTATTTGCAGTGCCTTCTTCTCTTCTTGTGTTGTTGTTTTGTTGTTTTGTTGTTGTTGTTGTTGAATGTTGTTGTTCTTCTTCTTCTCTCTTCTTCTTCTTCTTCTTGATGTCTCATTGCTTATGCCTTCTATGTGCAATTTCGTTCCATTGTTGCTCACTCTGACATTCCACACACAGCCACATCCATGCTCATTCTGTCAACAGAGCCTTACCACGCATCCCACAGGAGCAGTCAATAAGGTCGTCATTAGGCCACGTCCACTGGAAGGAGACACTGCTTTCCGTGCTGAGTTACATTAAGTGAGTTTAGTGCATCATCTTCTGATCCAACATACGCTGAACACCACGTACAATTCCCCCCACTAGACGGCAATTATGTTTAATCGTGTAGACAGGATTGAATGAACACCCCCACTCCCCTCCACAAGGTGCCCCGCCCAACCCATCCATTCTCTTGAACTTGGCGATACTGACAAGCTTGAAAGAAATTAACTATCGCCATGGACGAAACAGAAAACCAAATCAAAGGCAAGCCACATAGCAGGGATGAATGGCTACAGATGCATTGTTGTTGTGTGCTGTTTGCTCGATTGCTTGCTTTGTGTATGGTTTGTTTGTTTTTACGATCCGAAGATTTATGTATCTTGATGTTGAAACTCAATACTCTGAATTAACAATCCCAACAAAACCATCGTGGAAAAGAAACCACAAGAACAAAAGAGTATCGTGTGACATAGGCAAAAACGTTGTGAAAATGAATTTTCCATTTAATCGACAGTAATGACATCCAATACCTCTTTCAAAGTAAAGGTTCTTTAGCATAGTAATCTGACACAATGTTCACTCTTCTGACTAAACAGCGTCATGATGACATGATAAGGCACGTTGATGGGACAAGACCACTGACAGCCAGGAACAAGACAGCAGGACACTGACATATTCCTCTGGACTTTAAAAAAAGCACTCGCTTAATGCTGTATGCTCATCACGTATTGGCAGTTTTGAGGTTCCGCTGGCAGGCATTTACATTAGTTGTAAGATTTGTATTGTCTTTGGAGTCCTGGGACATCAATTGAGCATAAGAGAGAGAGACATAGAGAGAGAGAGAGAGAGAGAGAGACAGAGAGACAGAGAGACCAGAGAGAACAGAGAGAAGAGAAGAGAGCGAGAGAAGGGTATCAATGACAAAATGTTTGTTCATACTGCTCTACAGCCTTCAAACAAGAAGATAAAATTAACATTTATGGTACATGTCATTCATGTGGCACCGATTCGCACGCCGCGCGCGCACGACACAGACACAGAACACAGACAACACAGACACAGACCACAAACACACACACACACACACCCACACACACACACACCACACACACACACACACTACATACACACACACACAGCACACACACACACTGTGAGTGTGTGTGTGGAGTATGTTTCATAGATCAGTTGTTGCAGTTAATTATATCTTTAACATTTTAATTTGCTTTTTTGTTCAACAATAAATACAGAAACAAACAAAGAAAATTACAACAACAGCCACGACTAGATATTAGGTATGATCAAGCCAAACCAAAGGAAAAAATAGATAAACAACTGGTAAACAAGGAAAGACTTCAGTATAGCATCATTAATGTATTAAAGTATGTTACTTATATACAAACATAACATTGTGCTTTAAGAAAGATTCATTAGCCTGTATACAAGCATTTTATTCTAATACTGTTACTCGTAAAAAAAATGTAATACATGCAATGATGAAACACATGCAAGCAAGAGATCAGTATGCATTATACATATAGTATAGGGAAATGAATCAGATTACAGCAGATGGACAGACGAAACAACAAGCAAACAAACAAAGATAGAATGGGTTGGTCACATCAAGTGAAGATACATTATGGTCATATGAGTACATTATCACCTCGATACAAATTATGCAAACCATATTCAGCAGCATATGAGACCACTCACTGGAACAACAACAAAAGAAATACGGTAATTATTTTTAGTATCTGCACATTTATTGAGTTATGTACAGTTATATATCAATGCTGAAAGACATATCTAGAGACGTAACGTAAAATAACTAGATATAAGAAAATAAAGATTCATATGCAGGCCATCGGCATGGAAATCCATGTGGTTCATGGTTAGGTATCTTTATGTTTTTCAATTCCATATCTATAGTTCAATATTTTCGAGAAATCTGCTACTTGTGGAGTACTACTTATAACTTACACTTATATATGTAATGCTTTGCTAAAATAAAAATGTAGTAAAAAAAATACCCAACTGCGATTGTTACATCAAAACCCCAGAGGTATGAGGACTCCGTTAAAAACATATTTTGTGCGCGAAGTGCATTTTCCCTTTACTTTACTAAATCAGCACCTACCCAAAAAGCATTTAATTAACATATACATTTCCATATCCATATGGTCGATAGAGTCCTTAATAATCCCAAAAAAAACTACATTTACTTTAGAAGTCACTCCGATTTCTATTCAAAATGACACTTGTTCCTAGCATCTCTGTTGAATTATTATTCTCAGCTGAAACCACTTAAGTGTCACACTGCAATCTTATGTGGATAAAAGAAGCACAATCCCAGTCATGAGCTTGTGAAAGTTATGTCCCAATTGTCACAGCAAACGTAGCTCTCACTGAATATCTTGAATCAAAATAAAAAAATCAGTGTATTTGATAAGTCTTTGACCTTTGTAAGTGGCAAACAATATCTTATAACATGTAAGAATGATATATTTTGTTGTTTTCGAATGGTATAGTCAGATTTCTTATGAATTCTATTATTGCTACTTTAAAGCCTTATAAGTGAGATAATCAATGATCGCATCAGATTTCCTTGAAGTGTCCGTGGGAAAGGAACGGACCCATGATCATAAAAAAGTGCGAGATAATAACCTTTTGTCTTCAAGCATGTAAGAGAACAATGGATCGTTTCCTATCTTGATATTTGTTTTCAGCAGATTTGTTCGCGATTAGTTCAGCGTTTTTCTTTTTTTATGTGTTTTGTTGTTTGTTTGTTTCCCAGGCATTTGGTATGAAAACGTTTATAAGCTTCGAAGACGTCTGCCCAGAACGGATATATTTTGTAAATTGGAAATTAAAAACAATCTCTGGACCATGTTTACTCAAGAGAGGCCTGTATTGAGGAAAATTACTGAGTTAGATTTCTTTCAGTTATGGTATGCATCTTTCAGTTCTACGGATCCAAGATAGTATTTAAAGGTTACGTAGGGTCTTAACTCTGAAGAACCAATACCTCCATTCCGTATCTTTACGCACATGGTTTTTCGACTGTGTTTTTTTTTTTATTATTCCACACAATTTGTAAACATGTTTTTTCTGGCATGTTGAATAAAACAATCTGGTGGGTTTGGTAGAAACCACCAGTCAGCTTGAAAGGATGATGGATTTAAAATTGCTATTCTACCTGTGGTCTATTCTGCTGTCGTACCCATATCTTAAAACAAATGATTTACTCTGCAAGTCTTTCTGAATATTTATTCCAACGCAATCTCTTAAGTCATTTGTGAACCCTATAACCAATAGAAACAAATTTTGTACTTCCACACATTTTTTTAAAGTGCACCATGGAAGTGGTTATGACTATCTCTTTTACACTTCCGACCAAACTGCGAGCATTTTACTCTAATTAATACAAGAGCGAGACAACCGTCAATCCATAAAGGACTTCAATATAAGATTCAAAAGATTTCTTATCCATGCGGTGAAAAAAACCAACAAAAAAAACAAAACAAAAACTCTGTGTCATCAGCAATACTGAAGGTATGTTATATTCGGTTTTGGTATCATCTAATTCCCCGTATAAGTCGAATAATCCCTGACATGCTGCTTATATTCAACTCAACTCACGAAACAAATATGGTGAAATTGGGTGGTCCTTTGTCGACAACTTTCCTTAATATTGAAACCATTTAAACATCTCCGGTTTACAATTACAGAGAAAATCAGCTGCATCAGTAGCAGCAGTAACTGCCAGCACAAGCTATCACCGACCGGCAGCACAGCACAGCACGCAGCAGCTGCAAGTATGTAGAAAGTAGGTAGTATAGTAGTAGTAAGTAGTAGTACAGTAGTAATAGTGGATTGCAATTTTGAGTGTAAATATATATTTAGAATATTGGAAATCCCATTAGAGTTTTTACACACACACACAACACACACACAACAACACACACACACATCTACAACGCGCGCGCCGCGCGCGCAGCGCGCGGCTGCACATCACACACACACACACACAACACACACAACACACAACACACACTGCACGCACGCACGCACGCTACCACGCACGCACGCACGCATCGCACACACACAAATGTACAATATTTACCGCATTCTTCTTCACAATTGAAGACAGATATTCAGACATTTCTTTGAAAACTCAGGAGCTCTTGCACACACAACCATTCATCAAAGTAACTCAGAGGGGACCCCTCAGAGCGCAAAAAATATAAGAGAGAGAGAGAGAGAGAGATAGAGTGAGAGAGAGAGTGTAGTAGTATATTATAGTAGTAGTAGTAGTAGTACAGCAGCAGCAGCAGCAGCATTAGGTATATGCATAGTAGTAGTAATAGTAGCTGCAATTTTTTTGGTAAATATTACATGCACTAAATGACATGCACTAAATGGTTTCCTTCACACAAACACTACACACACACACACAGCACACACACACACCCAACACAAAAAAAACACTAAACCCAACCAACCACACACACACACCACAACTCACATTTAGGTGATGAAAAAGATGAATATATTCTTTCACAAAGCAATAAGAAGTACACAGTCTTTCAACATTACTACAATTCCCATAACTCTTCGACTATCCAAGCGTTCACTTCACAGTCGTCTTCACGTTGATCGTCATCCGGCTTCACCTGGCTGCCGTCCGCTGCACCGTACGAAGAGGATGTGGTCGAGGAAGAACTCACCACCAGGGAATGCTTTGCCATCACGCTTGGCTCGCGCGCATCATTCCATTTTAACTATGGCTCATTGCTGTCCTTTGTGGGCAGCCACCAAACTAGGTCAGCAAAAACGCTTCAAAAGTGGGCTGAACTGGAGTAGCGCCGCACCTTAGCCTTGCTCAAATGAAACACATTCTCTCTCTCTCTCTCTCTCTCGATCTCTCTCTCTCCTCTCTCTCTCCATTGCTAGATTGCTGTAGAGTGACGGGGCTTAAAGGAACTCACGATAAAGTCAAACGATTCCTCATTGTACGAGGGGTAGGGGGGGGGGGGGGTTGAAGGAGGGGACAGGAATAAGTATGTATGTATATATATATCTATATATATATATATTTATATAATGGTGTGTGTAATGATTTTTCTATTATCTAGCTATCAATAGTACATGTATAAGTGTATATATGTATTAATATATATATATATACTAATAGAATACAATATACACATATACATGTACATATAGATGCTAGATAAATAGAAAAACTTACACACACTCATATATATCTTATATAAATATAAATTTATATATATATACATACATATTATCCTGTCCCCTCCTCAATGCAGCTCCCCCCCCCCCTCACCCCCTTCGTACAATGAGGTAATCGTTTGCCTTTATCGGTGAGTTCCTTTAAGCCCCGTCCACTTCTACAGCAATCAGCATGAAGAGAGAGAGAGAGAGAGAGAGATAGAGAGAGATAGAGAGAATGTGTTCATTTGACAGGCTCAGTGCGCGCTAACTCCAGTCAGCCCCACTTTGAAGCGTTTTTTGCCTGACCTAGTTTGTGCTGCCCACAAAAGACCAGCAATGAGCCATAGTAAAATGGATGATGCGCTCGGCCAAGCGTGGATGGCAAGCATCCCCTGGTTGTGAGTTTCCTTCTCAACACATCTCTTCGTACGGTGCAGAGACGGCAGGCCATGTGGAAGTCCGGATGACGATCACTGAAGACACTGTGAAGTGAACAGCGTGAAGTGAAGAGTTTCATTGAAATTTAGATAATGAGGAAAGACTGTGTACTCTTATTGCTTTGTAAAGAATACTATCATCTTTTTCCATCACAAAATTGTGTGTGTGTGTGTTGTGTGTGTGTGTGTTGTGTGTGTGTGTGTGAGTGTGTGTGTGTGTGTGTGTGTGAAGAAACCATTAGTGCATGTCAATTATGCATGTACATATTTACCAAAAAATGAAGCTACTATTACTACTACTAACTGCTACACTACTGCTGCTGCTGCTGCTTGCTGCTACTACAACTACTACTACTACTACTACAACTACTACACTCCTCTCTCGACTCTCTCTCTCTCTCACTCTCTACTCTTATTTTTTTGCGCATGAGGGTCCCCTCTGGTTTCTTTGATGATTGTTGTGTTAGCAAGAGCTCCTAGTTTTCAAAGAAATGTCCAGAATATCTGTCATCAATTTGTCTGGAAAGAAGAATGGTTAATTGGTACATTGTGTGTGTGTGCGTGCGTGGCGTGCGTGCGTCGTGGCGTGCTGCGTGCGTGCGTGTGTGTGTGTGTGTGTGTGTGTAGTGTGTGTGTGTGTGTGCGCGCGCGCGCGCGCGCGCGCGCGCGCGTGTGTGTGTGTGTGTTGTGTGTGTTGTGTGTGTGTGTGTATAAACTCTAATGATGTCAATACTTCAAATATATATTTACACTCAAAATTGCAATCACTATAACTACTGCTACTACTACTACACTACTACTACCTACTACTACTACTACTGCTGCTGCTGCTGCTGCAGCTGCTGCTGCCGGTGTGCTGCAGCTGCTGTTACTGCAGCTTCTGCTGCACTTGTTTCTTTCTCGATTGTAAACGGAAGATGTTTCAAACTGGTTCAATATTAGGAAAGTTGTCCGACAAGGACACCCAATTTCACCATATTTGTTTCGTGAGGTTGAGTTGAAATATTAAGCCAGCATCGTCAGGATTTTCGAGCATATTCAGGAATAGAATGTACAAAACCGAATAAACATACATCATATGCTGATGACACAGAGGTATTGTTGTTGTTTTTTTTGTTTGTTTTTTTCACTCGCATGGTATAAGAAATCTTTTTAAATTTATTGAAGTCCTTTATGGATTTGACGTGTCTCGTGCTCTTCGTTATTAATTAAGTTAAAATGATCGCAGTTTGGGGCTCTGAAGTGTAAAAGAGATATCAAAACCACTCATGGAGTCACTTAAAAATGTGTGGAATGTACAAAAATTTCGTCTACATGGTATAGGGTTCACAATGACTTTAAGAGATTGCGTGGAATAAACTATTCAGAAAGACTCTGCCAGACTAAGATCTTTGGTTTAAGATATGGGTAACGACAGCAAATAGACCACTAGGTAAATAGCAATTTTTAAATCCATCAACCTTTCAAAGCTGACTGGCTGTTTTCTACTCAAACCCACCAGATGTTTTATTTCAAACATCCAAAAAAAAACATGTTAAAAAATTTGTGTGGAATAAAAAAAAAAAAAAAAAACATTCAAAAAAACGTTAAAAGCATTCGGAATGGAGGTATTGGTCTTCCTGATTTAAAGACCAGTCCCCCTTTTTAAAAATATCTTGGATCCTGAACTAAAAGATGAACCATAAATGGAAAGAACCCCATCAGAAAATTTTCCTCATCGCCTTTTTTGAGTAAACATGGCCAGAGATTGTTTCCAATTTACAAAATATAACCCGTTCGGGCAGACGTCTTCGAAGTTTTAAAAAACTTTTTCTTTAAAAAAAAGCGGGAAAACAAACAAAACAAACAAAAACACATAAAAAAAGAAAAACCGCTGAACTACTCGCCGAAAAATCTGTTGAACAAACATTTCAAGATGGAAACGACCCTTTGTCTCTTACAGCTTAAAGAAAAATGTCTATTATCTCGCATTTTTTATATCTGGTCTTTCCCTTTTCCCCAGGGAATTAAAGGGAAAATCATGAGCAAAAATTGATTTTTAAAATTATAAGGTTTTTTAAATTTAGCAAAAAATGAATTCATTAAGAAATCTGCTTTACATCGAAAACAACAAATATAAATTCTTACTTTTGTTATAAGATATTTTTCCATTACAAAGGTCCAAAGACTTACAAAATACACTGATTTTTTTTTTTGATTCATTATAATCTTAAAGGCTCGGTCTGTACAAATGGGACAAAAACTTTCACAAGCTCTACGGGTTTTCGTGCTTCTTTTATCCACTAAGATTGCAGATGTGGACACTTATTGGTTTCAGCTGGAAAATAATTCAAGATCTTAAAAAGTGTCTTTTTGATGAAATCGAGGACTTCTAAAGATAAAAGTAGTTTTTTTTGCGGATTATCAAAGGGACTTATCGCCCTATATGGGGAAATGTACTCATTTAATTAATGCTTTTGGGGTAGGTTTGCTTTTTTAGAAAAGGGGAAAATGCACTCGCGCACAAAATATTTTTTCAGCCCCTCTACCTCGGGGTTTTGTTTAACAATGCAGTTGGTTTTTTTTTTTTATTTTTTTTTTTTGCAAAGCTTACTTATTAAGTGTAAGTTAGAAGGTATCTCCCACAAGTAGAGATTTCCGAAAAATTGAAATTTAGATATGGAATTGAAAAAATAATGCATACCTAACCATGAACCACATGGATTTCCTCCCAAAGGGGGTGCATATAATTTTTATTTTTTAATATTATTTTTTTTATTTAAACGCTCTAGAATTGTCTCTTCAGCATGTTTATAATGTACATAACTAAATAAATGTAGAGATATAATTAATTCCGTCTTTTTCTTTTGTTTTTTTCCCAGTGGGGCTTTTCATTGTGTGAATTATTTTTATTTGAAAAAATCGGAGAATTAATTTTACTAAAACCCCAAAGTATTTCACTTGAGGGGACCCAACCCCATTCTATCTTCCTGTTTGTTTGCTTGTTGTTTTTCTGCCTTCCCTTTCCATCTATCTCTTTTCCCCAAACTATTTGTATATCATACTGATCTCTCTGTTGCTGCTTTCAAAAAATGCATTATACATTTTTTTTTCGAGTCCCGTATTAAATAAAATGCTGAACGGGGCTAAGGAATATTTCTTAAAGCACAATGTTTGTTTGTATAAAAGTAACCTTATTTATATACATTTAAAGGGATCTATACTGAAGTCTTTCCCTTTTTAAACCCGTTTTTTTATCTATTTTTTCCTATTTTTTTGGGTTGCTCATACCTAAAATCGTCGTGGGCTTGGGTTTTCTTTGTTTTTTTTCTGTATTTTGTTGAACAAAAAAAGCAAATTAAAATGTTTAAAAATATTAATTTTAAATGCAACAATGATTAAGAAACAATTCCCAAAACCCCACACACAGTGTGTGTGTGTGTGTTGTGTGTGTTGTTGTGTGTTGTGTGTTGTGTGTTGTGTGTGTGTGTTGTGTGTGGTGGTTTGTTCTGTGTCTGTGTTCTGTGTCGTGTCTTGTGTGCGCGCGCGCGTGCAAATCGGTGCACTAAGACTTACCCTTAAAATTTTTAAATTTTTTTCCTTGTTTGAAGGCTGTAATCAGTTTTCCCTTTTGTCTTGTAACCCCTCTCCCTCTTCCCCCCTCCTGTCTCTTGTCTCTCTGTCTTCTGCTCTCTCTCTCTCTCTCTTTCTCCTGTCTCTTCTCTTATGCTCAATCGATCGCCCCAAGGGCTCCCAAAAAAACAATACAACATTTTAAAAAATGAAAAAAGCCTGCCCGGGGGAACCCAAAAAATGCCAATAAGTATGGCATTTACCC
>JAMYXO010000804.1:7500-37697 GCA_033310375.1 Conus canariensis
CTTGTCGGAGAGAGAAGAGAGAGAGAGTAGAGAGACGAGCAGAAGCCAAGAAGGGGGAAGAGGAAGAAGAAGAGAGGAAGAGGTATTGCTAAAAAGAACCTTAAATGTTTTATCTCGTAATATCAGTGTCTTGAAAAGTTCATAATCATGCAGAGAAGAGAGAGAGAGAGAGAAAAGAAAGAAGAAGAAAGAAGAAAAGAAATTCTCTGTCTATTTCTGTTATTTCCTGTGTTTGCTGCTGTTGTCTCTGTCTGTCTGTCTGTCTGTCTGCCTGTCTGTCTGTCTTCTGTCTGTCTGTCTGTCTGTTCTGTCTGTCTCTCTGTCTGTCTGTCTGTCTCTCTGTCTGTCTGTCTGTCTCTCTCTTCTTCTCTCTCTCTCTCTCTCTCTCTCTCTCTCTCTCTCTCTCCTCTCCTCTCTGGATTCTACTTGCATTTGACGGATATTTGCACTGTGCAGTCCTCTACCCTTGCCAGTGCCCCCATTAAGCACCATGCCAGCGGCTCCGCTTGTTTTCAGAGCGAGTTGTGGCACTTTCGTCCACACCTTCATAGCTTTCATGGCAAAACGAGCGATGAAGAAGACGGCCATGAGGATCGCCATGTTGACACCGCGAACGAGGACAGACGGTGTAGCCCTAGGCCTGCTCCTCACGTTGATTTTCTGGGGCGGACTTCTTCTACGCTGCGGAGACGTGGAGCAGAACCCAGGACCCAGGTCGGACAGCTTGAGGCAGGCCCGGCTCGGCACCTCAGGACGCAGGGTCAGCGTGGACAGGACTGGAGCTTCACCGGCGGACAGCAGACGGACGACATCCTCATCTCCTCAACAACCCACCAATGCCGACATCATGGGTATGTTGAGGACAATGAACTGTGATTTTAAAGAAATGAACGACAAATTTACGGACATGGAGAGGAGCATCAGTTTTCTAAATGACCAGTTCACTGCGCTACAAAGTGGTGTAAAGGATCTGAGGGAAGAGGTGGAGACTTTAAGAAAAGAAAATTCGGACCTGGTAAAACAGAACTCTGACCTCGTGACAAGAATGGAAAAATTAGAATTAAAAACTGACGATCTGGAGGAAGGTCTAAACGTAATAATTTGATCTTTTACGGTATTCCCAGAGGTCAGAATGAGTCTGCTGAACAGTGTGAAGGTAAAATTCATGACCTCATTTCGGATAAACTTGAATTGACGCGGGACATCGAGTTTGATAGAGCTCACAGGTTAAATCAAAAATCAGACTCTCCTATCATTGTTCGTTGCTCCTCTTACAAGGACAAATTGCGTATCCTGAAAGAAAAGAGGAAATTAAAAGGGAGTGACGTTTTTATAGGAGAGGATTTTTCCACTCGTGTACGCGAAATTAGACGTGGCCTTACCCCTCACCTGAAGAGAGCAAGATCCGAAGGAAAAAGAGCAACGATGATTTTTGATCACCTGCTTGTTGACGGTAGAAAATACTTCCTAGATGATCAAGGTAACTTAAAAGAGTCCAGATAGGGGGGTGGCCGGCCACGTGAGGAAAATTTTCTCAACACAGGTGTGACAAGTGAGGGGAACCACAGAAAACGTACACCGGTGGAAACGCCTGTCACTGGTGGCAGTGGCAGTGGTGAGCGGTGTTTTGTGGGTCAGGGCGGTGAGCTTGTGCAATGTGCTGAAAACACGTGCAGAGAAGTAAAGGACGCGGAATGTACAGATGTAAATAAACCGTTCTCCTTTTTATTATGGAATGTGAATGGCTTATTTTCTAAACTTACTGACCATGATTTTCTGTCCTTCATTTATGAATTTGATTTTGTGTGTTTAATCGAAACATTTATGGAAGAGTGTCGTGCTGATTCCTTTGTTGGCTATAATGTATTTTGTAAACCCGCCATTAAACTTTCAAAACAAGGGAGAAGGTCGGGAGGGGTAATTTGCTTGATAAGAAAGGAGTTCTCCTCCTTTGTTAAGACTATTGATGTTGATCATGATAATTTCTGTGTCTTTTTGATTGATAAAAAACTATTTGGCCTAGATAAAGATGTTCTATATTTTTGCTCTTATCTACCACCTGAAGGTTCTCCGTTTTATACCCATTTTGATATCGATAGTGGTATTAATTTGCTCGAAGAATGTCTCTTTCATTTGTTACTTTCCAGAGATGTTTATGTTATTTTGAATGGTGATTTAAATAGTAGAACCTCTAATATTTCACAGGATATTTCTGGAAATAATGATTCTGATAAACAGTATGACAGCCATCCTCTCAGTATTAAACGGCACTCTCAAGACTGCATTTTAAACAACTATGGAAAGATGTTACTGAATGTATGCACTGCTTTTGATCTGTGTATTCTTAACGGAGTGTGTAAAGGCGACCATGAAGGTTGCTACACATACATTTCTGACTCTGGATGCAGCGTTAACGATTATTTCATATTTTCTAATGATTTATTTGCTCGTTTGTTTGATTCATGCAGGCTAAGTGTCTTAGAACGCATTGACTCTGATCATTTACCTGTGTCACTTCATGTTGTTTTTCCTAAAGAAAGTATTGTGCATGCCTGCAACCTTGAACAGAAATATGTCATAGAAAAAATTGTATGGAATGATGAAAATGCTAGTTTGTTTCAAGATATATTATGTAGTGTAGAAACTCAAGCAAAGCTAGATAGTGCAATGCATTTATTAGATGTGGATGTAAATCGAGCGCTGAACTTGTTTAATGCATGCATAAAAGAAAGTGCTGTCTGTATGAAAAGATGTATATCTTTGGATAGCAGTAAAACATCGACTGATTGGTATGATAAAGAATGTGATACTAGTAAAAGAAATGCAAGGAGATTATTACGAATTAGTCGTCGCACTTTAAAAACAGAAGATAGGGACGCTTATACAATTGCTAGACGGGAGTATAAGCACTTGTTACAGAGGAAAGAGAAAGTGTTCAATAAGTCTTTATTAGATAAACTCGTTTCATCTATAAAGTGCCAAAAGGAATTTTGGAGTAATATCCGCAGAGTTTCGGTCAAAAGAAGACAGCCCAGAAACAGTATTACCCTTGATGCATGGTTTCAGCATTTCCAAACCTTATTAGATTCAAATGTTGATAACACACCATTCGAAGAAGTGTTTGATGTAGGCAATGGTGAGTATATGAACCGACCAATCACACAAGAGGAAGTACTATTAGCACTAGGAAAACTGAAAAATCGTAAGGCAGCTGGCCCCGACGGCATTATTGGTGAATTATTCAAGCATTCTTCTAACCAGGTGGTAAACTTCTTTCTAAAATTGTTTAATATATTATTTGATAGTGGTACGTTTCCGGATAACTGGACTGAATCAATTATTCTGCCATTTTATAAGAAGGGCGATGTTAACAATCCCAGCAATTATAGAGGGATTTCCCTCTGTGATATCAGTAGTAAATTGTTTGGAATGATTATTAATCATAGACTGCAGGAATGGATAGAAGAAAATAACATTACAGGTGATCATCAAGCAGGCTTTAAAAAAGGTTATTCGACTATTGATCATATGTTTACATTGCTTGCACTTGTACAAAAGCAGTTTTCTTATAACAGAAAATTATATGTAGCTTTCATAGACTTCGAAAAAGCTTTTGATTCGATAAATAGAAATCTTCTGTGGCCAGTCTTGCATAAAAATGGTATTAGAGGTAAACTGTATAAGTGTACTAGAAGTATGTATGATAGAGTAAAAACCAGGGTCCGCTGTGGATCGAAACTTACAGATTATATCAACTGTTCAAAAGGAGTAAAACAGGGCGATGCATGCAGTCCCATTTTGTTTTCTTTGTTTATTAACGAGTTAGCAATTGAAGTAATTAATAATGGTAAACATGGTGCTTCACTTTCGCTTGATGCTTTTGAATTGTTTATCCTTTTGTTGGCTGATGATGTTATTTTGATGTCAGAAACTGTTATAGGTTTACAAACGCAACTTAATAGTTTACACCGTGCTGCTAGATATCTGCAGTTAACAGTGAACATGGATAAAAGCAATATTATAGTATTCCGTAAAGGTGGATATTTAAGTGCTCGAGAAAGATGGTTGTATGACGGTAATCCTATGCCAGTTGTCAATGCCTATAGATATTTGGGTATTTTATTCTCAACTCGTTTGAGTTTTGTTGGTGCATGCAAAGACCTGTCAAGTAAGGCTAAAAATGTTTTGATTTGTATCATGAAAAAGTTACATGTTCTTAACAATTCATCTTTTACATTATTTATCAAACTTTTTGATACCCAGGTTCAGCCAATCGTACAATATGGCTCTGAGTTATGGGGATTAGATAAAGCGGCTACTTTCTGTGAATCGGTCCATGTTTTCGCATTGAAGAAATTTCTAGGAGTTGATAGACGTACTCCAAATGATCTTATTTATGGCGAAACTGATCGATTTCCTATTTACATTGTCTCTGCCGTTAAATGTATCCGATACTGGCTGAAATTACTTTACATGGATGATACCAGAATACCTCGTAAAGCGTATAATTTGTTGTATGATTTAGATACTAAAGGTAAAAGTAACTGGGTGACAAAAGTGCGACTCTGTTTGTTTGAATATGGATTTGGATTCGTCTGGTTGAACCAAGGAGTCGAGAATATAAAAGGCTTTTTTACAACTTTTTCGCCAGCGACTGGTGGACTGCAGATGGCAGAAATGGTCTGACCATATTCATAATAGTGATAGGTTTGATTTTTATAGGAATTTTTCATATGCTCATAACTTGAAAACTTATTTGAACATAGATATAGATAGACATTTAAAGCATGTAACAGCAAAATTTAGAATAGGCATATCAGAATTTGCTTGTCATTATCTTAGATATCGAACGCATAATGTTTGGGATTTGATGTGTCCTTTATGTAGAGAGTCACAGGAAACAGAAATACATTTTGTTCTATGCTGTCCAGCTCTCAGAAACATCAGAGAAAAGTACATCAAGCCTAAATATTATAGACAGCCATCTTTGTTTAAATTAAACCTACTTCTGTCTTCCACTTCTGCTTTAGTTGCTAAACAATTTTCATTGTTTCTGTACAAAGCCTTTAAATTGAGAGAAAGTGTTTCTTCTTGAACATGTGACAACGATTTGCTTTTTGTTTCATTATGTATTATAATTGTTTATACTTATTGTGCTGTGTATGTTCACACACCCCTTCGTTAGGGGCCATGGCCTATTACGAATAAATTATCTGAATCTGAAATCTGAATCTCTCTCTCTCTCTCTCTCTCTCTCTCTCTCTCTCTCCGATAACACTGCTCGAAAGAAATTCTTTCGTGCATTTATTTCATCATCTATCGATTGTGCGTCAACGCTTTATGATCTATTCAGTGCAAACACATTAAAATATCTAAACAGGATCTATAAACGCTCTCTGAAATCAGTACTTTTAAAATCTATTAGTTTGAGGACTGAAGACTACTTAGGGCTGGATATCCTGCCTTTATCTTATAAACTACAGTATAACAGAGCAGTTGTGATGTATCGAGTGATGAATGGATTTGCTCCTCTTACACTAACCACACGATTTCCGCGAAATCAGTCACGACACACGAATAATATTGTAAGACAAAAAAAAAACAACAGAATTGATCTTTTTAAGACAAGCCTCGACTACTGAGGAGGGCCCCTTTGGAACTCCTTACCAAATTCCAGGAAAGATAAGCATAGTATTAGCTCGTTAAATCAGCTTACAAAACATTTCTCTTTCAGGCACTAAAAACTTAAAAGTACACTACATATTTTAGACATCATGATATCCTTCTCCATGCCATGTGATACGAAAGAAAGAAAACTGTATAAATACTGTAAAGTTTGCTGTGTTTATTAGATCAGTTCCTTCGTGTGTGTGTGTGTGTGTGTGTGTGTGTGTGTGTGTGTGTGTGTGTGTGTGTGTGTGGTGTGTGTGTGTGTATGCGTGTGTGTACGCGCGCGTGCATGTGGATGCATGCATGATTTTGTGGTTTCCTTTTGTAGTGTTAGTCTGTTACTTCTTATAGTTTGCATGTTGACTAGTGTATTCGCTTTTCCCCTTTGTTCTACACTATTGACTTGTGCGTGTTCCATGTGCATTTTTTCCGAGATCGAGGCTGATGCCCACATTTTTTTTTTCCACTTGCAATGAAGGTTCTATTTTCTTTGAACATATTTCACCACATCATAATCACAACTCATTCATGTACACATGTACATACATCGCAAGTATATACATTTATATACACATATGGTAAGTTCTTGACCAACTGTTAGACCACCTTCATTCCAACAGCCTTGTCTATCCCCTTCAGTCTGCTTACCGCTCTGGACATAGCACTGAGACTGCTCTTCTCAAAATCTGTAACGACATTCTGACTGCCCTTGACTGTAACAATGTATCACTTTTGACTCTCTTGGACCTATCTGCTGCCTTTGACACTATTGACCACTCTATCCTCATTTCCCGCCTACATCACTCTTTTGGGCTTGATGACACAGTCTTGAGTTGGTTTCATTCCTACATCACTGATCGTCAACAAGTAGTTTCTATCAACGGCCTTTCTTCTAATCCCTCTTGTCTGACCTACGGCGTGCCACAAGGATCTGTCTTGGGCCCTCTACTCTTCATTCTCTACTCTTATCCTGTCTCTTCTATCGTCCAAGAACACCTACTTCAGCATCATTCCTTCTCTGATGACAATCAGCTGTATGTCTCTGGGCCTCTCTCTGACCTTCCTCTCATGATCCAAAACACCCAGTCTTGTGTAGCCAACCTTAAGGACTGGATGACCCGAAACAAACTAAAACTAAATGAAGATAAGTCTGAACTGATCCTGATCACCCCACCAAAACTTCAAAACCACCCTTCTGTTCCGACTTCCATCAAACTTGTTGATTCACCTATCACTCTCTCTCATTCCGCCCGCAACCTCGGTGTAACTCTTGATCAAACCCTGTCCTTCCAACAGCATGTCAGCAATGTCTGTCGCACTTGCTTTCTTGAACTCCGCCGAATTGCTTCTATTCGCCATCTTCTCTCAGAAAACACAACAAAAGCTCTTGTCTGCGCATTTGTTCTATCCCGCCTGGATTACTGTAATGCTCTTTTGTCTGGCTCTCCCTCTCATCTCATCAACAAACTTCAAAGAGTTCAGAATCATGCTGCCCGTCTCATCTTCCGCACTTCTAAATATAACCATGTTACCCCATTGCTCCGCTCTCTCCACTGGCTCCCTGTTCAGCTAAGAATATCCTACAAGATTGCCTCTCTCTGCTTCAAATCTATCGAGTCTTCCTGTCCTGAGTATCTCACTCACCTGTTACATCTTTACACCCCATCTCGAGCTTTACGTTCCTCATGTGACACTCGTATCTACAGTATCCCCACTGTTCGCACTAAAACCTTTGGTCAACGTTCCTTTGCCTATCAAGCTCCAACTACCTGGAATCAATTGCCTCGCTCTCTCAGATACTCACCCTCACTACCCACATTCAAGCGCCTTCTCAAAACTCATCTGTTTCCTAGGTAACTTCGTCTTCCCTGTGACCCGACGTTTGCAATGTGTGATGCGAGTGTCTGCTTTGTGTGCGTTCGTGTCTGTGTGAGTGTGTGTTTGCGTGTATGCATGCTTGTGAATTTGTGTCCTTGCTTTGGATTTTGATGCCTTTTTCTCATGTATGATTGTTATATATTGTGTGATTTGATGTCTGTTGTGATATTGTAAACGCCTAGGGCATTCAATTGATTAGGCGTCATAAATGTTCATAATAATAATAATAATAATAATAATATTACGACATCGACAAAATCACAGGCAATTCACTATTCATGCGATGATTAACTTTCCATTACTGGTATTATATTAACACATGTTAGTGTGGCACAGGGTAACTAGAATTTGCAAGGGTGTTTCAGAAAAGAACAATAAAAAACAAAAAAAGGAAAGCAAAAACAATGATCACACAAAACAAAAGGAAAAACAATGAATTATTTTTTTTCACAATTTCCATATGGCTTACAAAGAATAACTGAGATTTTTCAAAGCTATAACCTTCTGAATTGAAATCTGATGAAAGGGGACTACTAATCCACATCAATGAGTGGTAAGGAAATAGTAACAGGGACGGTTACAGTTGACCTGCAGTAGCATGCATTATGTCAATAAGAAATTGGCTGCAGTGTGTTTTGGTTATTATGCACAAGTGTATTTAATCTACACATGATATCTCATAAGGTAGCCATTTTTTTTTTCTAAACTCATGATAAGTCATTTCCAATGAGTGGATATGCTTCTCTATGGTGTACCTACATTTCAATTCTCTAATAAATGCTGGTAATCTAGGCTTTTTGTGATTAATTCTACATTTATGAATAAAAAAAAACTTTGCCCACAATAATACCAGATCAAAAGTTTCATCTGTTCTTGTAATATCGTCTATTCCAAATAGAACAAGGTCCACGTTAAACGACAGTCTAACACAATTAGCACATTTGGTTTTTAAATGGTCTTCTACTTCTTTCCAGAACTCTTGAGTACTGGAGCAAAAGCACAAGTAGTGATCAAGTGTATCTTTTTTAGTTCCACAAAAGTTACAACGATCGTTCTCAATCAATCCCATTCTCTTTTAATGTGGCATTTGAAACTAAAATATTGTGACATATTTTCAGCTGGAATCATTTGATTTTTGTTTCTTTTGTTTTTCCTATATTCTTTAAGACAGATTCCCAATCAATTGGGGTGTTTAACTTGGTTTCCCACTTCATAAAAGGCTTGATGTGATACTTTACTGCATTCCATCTTCAAGTTGTTTTCTATTTTTATATTTCTTTGTCTAGCATACTCTTTAACTGCATGAAGGCAACTGAAATAATTTAGATAATTTACTTGTATCCCAAGACTTCTTGAAAAAAGTTTCATGACTTAAGAAAACACCATTTTCATTCAAGACGTCCCCAACCTGAAACACCTCTCTTGTTATCCACGTTTTGAAACAAAAATAAGAATCGTTGATTTTAAATTTATCATTATAAAAGATAGGTTCGGCTACTAACTGTCCATTGTTATCTAAATCAATGTGAGAATTCAGGTTGTCGTAAGATTTAAATACATCCTTCTAGAAATGATTGCATTTGCTATTTACAAATTTCTTCGAACCATAGCATTCTAAGTTGTTTACCTCTGGACAGAATGTCGTCAAAATTCTTTTCCATTTTGTGTTTTTTAACATGAGTTTCCTTATCCATGATAGTTTTAATGCTTGCATAAAGGTGTATATTCGGTAATCCTATTCCTCCATTTTCAACATGATGCACTGCGTACTTTCTTTTAATCTTGTCTGGCTTTTTCCCCCAAACGAATTCGAAGCACATATTTTGGAGTTGTTTCACGCCTTTGGCGGGTGGGTTTGGAAGCAATAACCACAGATACACAAGTTTTGACAGTATAAGAGATTTTAATCATGCAACTCTACCTAAAGGAGTGAGTGTCCGTTTTGACCAAATTCGAAACAAGTTCCTTACCTCTATGAACTTATCTGTTATATTTATATTTACAATATCAGATAAGTCATTTGTATGCCAGAGTCCTAATGCCTTTTTTTTTTTTTTTTTTTTTTGGGGGGGGGGGGGGGGGAGAGAGAGAGAGAGAGGGGGGGGGTTCCAAGTCATTCGTTTCTCTACTAAATGTACAATTCTTGAGTTCTTCTTTTGTCCTAACCATACATTATAAGTTTTTTCAAAGTTCAGCTTTAAACATGAAACATCTTCAAATTCTTTTAATTTGTTAAATAATTTTTCATATGATTTTCTGTCTCCTTCCAGCATAAAGCATGTATCATCTGCAAACTGGCTGTCATGAAGATCGCTCTGGAGATACTAAAAGAAATTATCCGGGTACATTTAGTCACGGGATAGAAAATTCACCCTTACACCTGTTGTGCTCGTCTCTAAACCAGATGGTACTGTACGGTTTTGTATAGATTACAGAGCGTTGAACAAAATCACTGTTTTGACTGTGAACCCATCAGAGAAAGTTAATATCTTTGTTCTACCTCACCACATCTCATTTTGCACGAAAACCCCCCTTTTCACAAACAAATCTCGTCCATCTCATGCTACTTTTTGCCAAAATTAACACCTTTCTTACAATCAAACTTAACATGCAAAAATCTCCAAAATCGAAGTAATCGTTATTTTAAAATGGGGGCTTACGTGCAAAACAAAAAATGGGTGATATAGAACTTAGATATTAACTTTCTCTCTCCTCTTCTGATTAATCGTCTATCTCAAGCACCACCAACAAATCAGAACAAACAACCGGCCTTCCATCTTGGTTAGTTATTTTTACACACACTGAATTTATAGGCCCTTCAACTAATTCTTTAAATTGACTGTTTTCACCAAATGTATATGACTGATAATCGCAAAACCCCACCTTAGTTGATGGGAGTGCTCTTAGAACTGTAGATGGCTGGCCATTATACAAATTAGTGTTTGTTTTTAATTCGCTTAAATGAACATACAACATTGGATTAATTAGAAAATCGGATGGTCTACTACCTACATATTCATATAGACCGCTTTCTATATACGCGTGTGTATTAATACGATAGGCTTTACCACTATCATAAAAGCCTAAAATTCGAGCAAGGCCCTTGGGAAAAACGTACTCCCTTTTGTCTTTATGTTTTGGTAAAAATATAGTAATTATAAGACTTGCCTCATTAATTTCTAGCCGTATGTCAAATTTGTTAAATGCTTCTTTTAAAGAACAAAAGCTGTAGTAACCATCAGGTATTTTTAAACGTTTTAAGCGATTGCCCCCTCATCATAAATATCTATCCAATTATTTTGGGCCTTTTCAGATATGTTAAACCACCTTATTTTAAACCTAAGTTCTCTAAGAGCAGCCCTACACTTCCCGCCTTTATTGTCAACTGAATACTTTAAAAACACGCGCTGGTTTTGCTTGGTTATATAAAGGAACATCCTTTTTAAATCCTTTTTAAAAAATCTATTTAAAAATGGAACCTTTTAAATATAATGAAAGCGCCACTTACGACGTAGGAGGGGTTTATGAGTCCAAATCTTTGGACTTTAGTAACCTAACCATCGCAGTGGATGAATCATATGGCTTTCTAGTCAGACTTGTAAACCCACTAACTAGATATTTAAATCCTCCAATAAAGAGCGATAGAGTGCCATCAACATGGTCAACTCGCCCCATGGCTTTTTACCAGAATCAGTTAAATTTTGCCATTTACTGCTCAACCACTGGCTGCGGTGTTTCATATACAAACCATTTAAACCACCCCAACCTCTTAGTAAGGTCAGTATATAACTTTCATGTTTATTATCAGTATAGACGCATACTAACTGAACTACAAGTACGCCTCCCTAATGACAACGCGTTTAATCCATTTCTCAGCTCAATGGACAATAATGCATATGAAAGAATCTGCAACGAATTTAACATTAACCCTTCAAATAACTTTAGACAAAAGTTAGACCGCAATCACGGGTTGGGCACATTGTATTTGTGGGGTCAGCGTAGAGAATATAATTTTGACTACTGGCCTGGCCACACCTCTTTTAAGTCAAACTCCCAAGTTAGATTGGGATCAATAGAACAAAAACACCCCAATGCTTGGGCAACATTTATCTTAGATGAAAGTAAAGGCCTAACAATGCCAGGAGTGCAAAGACTCAATGACTCCATACGGACGTACGTTTGGTGTCTATTAGGAGCGCAAGCACAGACCAAGTCTAGCATAGTGGATCAATCTACAGGTTTTGACGCCAGAAAACAATTTTTAGCTAACTTAGAAGATGCTATTAACTCTGCTGTTGATTTGCCTTCCAGCATACAAAGGTACCAAAACGTTCTTTCACATGCTAGGTCAAAGGTTGACTTTGTTGTGGGTCATGGATTATACATGCTGCCTTCTGATCTTAGACTGCAGATTGGCATGATACAGAATTATAATAATGAAATTCTCATAGCCGGAGACGATCAAAACTTAGAACACAATCAAGGCTTAAACACAAGGCCCGCGCCAGCCATTTTAAAAAAAGTATCTAGCCCTGAAAGCGACCCCCCGCCAGTTATAAGCAGCCCTGAAAGCGACCCACCGCCACCAGTTATAAGCAGCCCAGAAAGCGACCCCCCACCCGTTGATGTACCTCACCCCGACAGGCACACTAGCGAAAAGACAGCCCTTGTTGTGTTTTTAACTTTTACTGGATTAGCCATACTTTATTTCACTAAAAATTAAACCGGCAGCCAGCACTCCTAACGTCCACAGATGGTCAGCCATATAACCAGCCACTTTGCCTATAGTAGACAAAACCAACTAACAACACTGCCTATTATGCCAGGCAGAGCATCAAGCGCTTTGACAGCTAACTTCTTTAATAAGTTTGCTAGATGGTGCAGTTGTTTTCTAATCCAACTTTTACCAGGCTGAGGCGTTGGAGGCGCTACTGGCCCTGTTGGCGCACTGCCGGTTAATGCATAAACCAGCGTAGAGATAGCAAACCCAACAGCCGTCAATATACTAACTATTGTAATCCCCTGCTCTCTGAACAGAGTCCTTATTCTTTCTGCTAGCGTAGTATTTTCATAAATCATTTTGTTTATAGTTTCTCTGATTCTGCTTATTTGGGTATCTATTTTTTCTCTGTTAATATACAACGCTGATAACCTGTTTGCCCTTAGTATCATTAAATCCTGTATTTTCGCCTGTGTTCTAGCCTTTTCTTCTACTCCTAAATTGTTATCATCTGCATCAGCCAGTTTATTTTTTTCTTCTTCTATCTCTCTCTCTAGCTCATTAAATTTTCTCAAATTGTTTTTTAGTTCTTCGTTTGTAGTTGTTAAAGCGGACTTAACAGACCTGAGATCGCGCAGTTCATCTTCAAGATCCTTGTTTCTAGCTTCAAGATCCCTGATTCTAGCTTTAAGAACCCCGGGGTTGCGCCCAGACAATGGAGGATCACCAATTGTTTGTAAAGCTGCTTCTTCTTCAGGGCTCAGCTCACGTTCTCTTTGACTAGGCGATGAAGAATCGATAATTGTTTTTAACTGTGTTTCTTTATTAAAACTCGTCTCAATTTCTGTTATTGCTCTATTTGCATTAGCTACTAGGTCATCTGCTCTTTGAACTAATTCTTGAATAGGGAACATTTCTATTTCAGATCGTGTTGGCAACTCTCGCACTATGCTTTGTAAAGCACTAATAGTCTCAGACCTTAGATTGCCAATAAAGTTTAACTGCCTTTGGTCAAAAACAGGGAGATCTCTAAGAATTGTGCTCCTGCTTAAAAACTGGGTTGGGTCTGGTTTTGTAGTAAGCCGTACAAGTTTTCCTTTACTAGTTCTTACATACAAATGATTATTTTTATCTGTTGAAAAATTGGAAACCTTAAGTGCTTCTGGCTGCTCTCGCCCCATATGGCTATATAATGATTAAATTCTATCTAACATTCGTATTTGACTTAATCCTACTCCTTGACCTGCTGCTGCTGCTTCAAGTTCTTCTTGCAGTGAAGGACCTGGTTCTTCAATAGAATCAATCGCGCCAAAATCGTCTTCTTCTTCTTCTTCAATAGATTCAATCGCGCCAAAATCTTCATCAGCCATATTTATATATTTTATTATTTTTTGTTTTATAAAAAATGAACCCATACGGCTGCGACCTCGATCCATTCAGAAAAGCGAAGGAACCCCACGGCATAAAAGGTATAAGACAGACTGTGCGGGTTGTAAATAATCCATCAACAATTGAGCCTAATGAAATGTTAACGGTAAGATTTAGTGACCTTGGGCCTGACGATGTTATAATGCCAGGCACTGCCAGGCTGTCATTCAAAATAGATATTGAGTCGGCGGATCCTAATGCCACTGTCGTTGCTAACCTGGGCAGGGCCATCATTAAAAATATGGTAATTAAACTGGAAGGTAGAGAAGTCTTCTCACTGAGTAGCGCAGACATTTTTAATCTCTATTCTGATCTGTGGCTGCCTAGAACAGAAAGGAAAGACAAAATCTTTCAAGGAATCCAGAGCCCAAACGGTCTTAAGCACAGGCTTAATGCTGCAGATGCAAAGGAAGACGAGGGAGACCAGGCAATAGCGCGAGCATTTAAGAACAGATTTTGCATCCCTCTAGATTTTGAACTGTTAAAAACCCATCAGCCATATTACCAAGGTGCACTAAGAACAAACTTACTTACGAACTGACATTCAATGACAGCGGGTCTGTTATTTTATCAGATGACCCAACAGCTAGATACACTGTCAGCAACATCTCTCTTAATTTTGATGTTGTTACTAACCCTGAACTGGCTAGAATAATCTTAAACCAGTATAAAAGTAGGGCGGTTGTTTACTTTGAAAGAGTTTTACACCACAGTCTAGCGATTAAAAACAAGCAAGACACCGTCTGGGAAATAGCTATAAGCAATTCTTTAAGGTCCCTAAAGGGGGTTCTCTTGCTATTTACTGAACCCTCAGCTCCTTTTCAGAGAGAATCTGAGGTGTTTTACAACCCAAAAATTGAGCAGTTGTCTTGCACAGTAGATGGCAAGCCTTTTCAGTTGTATTCAGCTGGACTTTTACCTGACCAACACTTTGATGAAATAAGAAAATTGTTTGCTGGAGGCAGACAGACAAGCCCCACAGCCGATCATGTGTGTAAAAAACTTCACCTTCACGATGTAAGACTTGAAGATTATCTAACAGACAAATATGGACTATGGCTGGATTTTAGATCCACGTATGACAACAGACTGCACGGGAGCGGAAGAAGGGTAGGGTCAGATGGCATACTCATACAGATTAATAAGGAAGAGGAGGAGAATGGCCAGATACAAATGCACGTTTTTGTGGTTTATGACGCCCAGCTGAACATTGAAGAAAATAGACTGAAAGAAATAGCCTATTAAAACAGATGGATAGTTTGAACTTTTTACCTAAAGACCCGCACTGTTCGCTTATTTGTGGGATTACTGGGTGTGGGAAAACTGTCTTCGTGCTTGATTTGTTACAAACTGTTTACAGATTTCATTACGAGTGCATTGTTATATTCTGCACAACCATTAAGCACAACAAGTCTTACAAAGAAAGGCAGTTTGTTTGGACAGATGAGAATATATTTTTAGTTGATCCTACTGACAAGCTAAGCGACTGTTTAGAACATTACTATAGACTGTTTGAGGGAACTGAAACGCTGTTTATTATTGATGACTGTTCGGCCGAACAAGACATTGTTAAAAAAAAGAAGGACTCTGTCTAAGCTAGCCTTTAGCGGAAGACACGCATTAGTTTCTGTTTGGCTCTTAACTCAAAAATACAATGCTGTCTTAAAAGACTTTAGATCGCAGTTAAAATCAGTCATCTTATTCTATACTAAGGACCGGGACAGCTTTGAAGAATGTTTAAGTGAAAACTATATAATCAGGGACAAGGATGAACTAAAAAAAATAAAAGAGCAGCTAGAAAAATCTAAGCACGCTAAACTATGCTTACGGACTGACCCGCCAGTTCAATACGTTTGCTTATTATAGATTGCTTTATTATAGATTGCTTATTATAGATTGCTCATTATAGATTGCTCTTTATAGATTGCTCATTATAGATTGATTATTACAGATTGTTTATTACAGATTGTTTTTACAGATTGTTTAATAATAAATTGTTTATATTAAAAAGAATGTCTAGGGGACCAGAATCAAAAGCAGAGTTAGCTCCTAAATGTGCTGCAGTAGAGCTAAAAGATCTAGCAGATACAACTGACTTTGATCTAATAGGAGTGGCAGGAAATGTTTATGGATTTGAATACACCGACGATGGTGTTTACAAACGAATAGAAATTGAAGATAAAAAACGACAGCAATATCCTACCCTGGAAGAGATAAAAAATCTAAGGGCAAACGATTTTGGCAAACACGAATACAAACTTCATAAACGAGAGAATGCCTGGGCGTTGCTTCCTGACATTAACTGGGATTTAAGTTTGAACTACGAAGCTCCCATGTTACTTTGATAAGAAATACAATTTTAGAAAAGCTTTGAATGAAGGACGCCTTCTTGCTAGCCTAGTCCCAGGAACACAACAGAAAAAGCAGATTGAAATAACCAGGCAGGGCTCCGTATATATGCTGCGGAGAAAGAAGTCCTTAGCTGAAGTGGGGGGCGACACCGTCGGCTTAGAGTTTAACCCAAAACTAGAATCACTGCCTAGAAAAATGACGATGCTTTTTCGCTTAATTATCACTCCAAGGGAGTCTGATCCTAGTTTGCCAGAGCATACGTTAATCAGAGGTGTACAAATAAAGTCTGAAAACTTGGGCGGGCCTCTTAGGCTTGTTATTGCTATTACTAAAAACGGGGATGAAATAAACACTTCTGTATCATCTGACAAAGTCACTGTGATGGTTGACAATACTAAACTAACAGTGCTTGATTTTATTTTTATTAAGTATGTTGATTTTATTGCGTTTTACTCTGTTGATGAAGTGCTGCCAGAAGGGTTAATAAGAAAATATGTACAAGATTAATCTTAATTAAAAAATTAATCTTAATTAAAAATGGATGATCAGGCTCAAAAGTTTAGGTTAGAGCAAATAACTGAACTTCAAGAAGAAATAGAAAGTGACTTGAATAAGTATAGGGTTACTAGAAAGAAATATGCTAAAGTTTTAAATACTCTTTCTTATATAATCACCGGCTCATCAGCTGTAGCGAGCGTAAGTACTGGGTCCGGCGTTGCTCTTTTAGCTACTGGGACCGGAGCGCCAGCCTCTTTAGCATTAGGGAGCATTGGTTTGGGTTTAGGTGCTTATGTCTATGATTGTGAGTGCTGTTTTAAAAAAAATTAACGCCTAAACTACAAAAGCACACTGCCATTGTGGCCCTAGCATCAGCAAAACTTTGTTCATTAAGGCTGAGAATAAGCAAAGCATTGCAGGATGAAAACATTACAGCTGAAGAATTTGAGCGCCTTATGGCCGATGGCGAGGATTACAGGCGACAAAAAACTGAACTTCAAAAGGAGTGGAGAAAGACTTTTACTTCGCAACAGGTAGACACTGAGACAATCAAACAGAACATTGAAAAGCAAGCAAACAATCAGTTAAACCCAAAAAATAGACTAAAAAATAAGATGTGAACTAAAATAAATAAATAAATCATAAGTTTAACAAAAAAATAAATAAATCATAAGTTTAACAAAAAAATAAAATACTTTTTTTTTTTAACTAATCGGCACCGTGTTTGGTGGGACAACTTGCAACTCTTCGCGAACAAACGATCTTTTAGGGACGGGCTTTTTAGACGTAGTAGCACCGCTAGAAGAAAGAGTCTCTCTTAAATAATACACGGGAGGGGTTGTTTTCATAATTCTTTCAACTTCATATACGTCTACGCTCCATATAGGGTCTGTGGCTCTAATTCTAACATCGCCCTCTGCCTCTCCAGGCGCATACAAGTATCTTACTTTTAGTCCGAACGGCAAGAGTTTTTGATTACCTTGGATGTCTTCAGTAATGCTAATTTTTTTTAATTTGATCGCGTTCACTGGCTTAAGACCCGTTGCTTTAAATTCTTCATTGTTCATGGCGCGTAAGACTGCTGGCAATCTCCTAACCCATTCTGTGTTGCGCGTCCTGTCCATAAGATCTCTGTGGTATTGATAGATAAACAGACGCTCAGCCAGATTCTTATTAAAGTTTTCTACTAGAGCCTGGGAGCGATGGTTGCCTGGAATTCCTCTCTTAACTGTAACCCGGTGTCTTAAAAACAACTGGTTTACGGCTCCTTTAAACTCTTTCCCATCATCAACCTGGATCAACCTAGGATACTTTAATGGACCTCGCATGTATATTTGCTGTAAAGCCACAGCCACAGCAGTTGAGCTTTTATCCGTTAAAGGCTCAGCATCTTTATACCTTGAAGCCATGTCAACAACAGTCAGGGCATACTTAAACTTTTTTCTTCTAACTTTGTCATGTGGAAGGTACAACAAATCCATCTGGTGGGTGTCATTAGGAACTGAGTTAACAAATCGAGGCCTTATTATTCTTTTTGGGGCAGGCAGATATATTTGCCAGATCGCTTGTTTTGAAAGCCAGTCTTTCGCTTCTGATTCAGACACCCTAGCAGCTTTACTCAGTTTATCAATAGCGGCCTTTCCTTTCCAATACCCTCCAGGAGAATAATATATTTTGTACTTCGTATCGTCCATAAGAAGGGGCTGTTTTTATTACATTTTTAACTATGTTTTTAGATTGAATATGCAAGAAGAAAGATTGCTCCCATGGCACCTATAATAAAGCCTATTTCTACCATTTTCTGATCCTCAGATGGTTCATAAAAGTCAGACAGTTCTGGCGGTGGCGGTGTTAGAAACTTCTTTCCTGTCAATAAGTAATATTCATTCATTGCGTCATCAACGTCTGTAAATGTGTGCTCCGCATGTCCCTGTTCTCTTAACTTTTTATTAATAAAGTCTAAATTTAGAAAGAGAGGGTGTTAGTTACCGCCAATGACATTGACAAACAAAGCACATGACAAGACACGATGCATTTCAACCACTTGGGTCTTCTTCAGGCGAAAAAATAAATCACATTTAACATTTAAGACAGTACAAACAAAGAACGAAAATGACTCATCTGTTGTTAGTCCATGTGGTGGGAGAATAGCCGCTAGGCGGAAATGACAAGGGGGATTATGGGAGAGGAAAAGGAGGGGGGGGGGGGGGGTTCGTGGGGGGAGGGGGGGGGGTGTGTGTGATACGATAGGTTGTGTGTCTAGTTTAGTGGGGTGGTGTGATATCTTTGTGACGGTTGTGATAATGGTGGATTGATAATAATGGTAAGGGGGGGGGGGGGGGGGGGGGGGGGGGGGGGGGGGGGGGGGGGGGGGGGGGGGGGGGGGGGGGGGGGGAAACTGGGAAAAAAAAAATAAATAAATAATAATATATATAGAAGGGGTAAATAAGTACATGAACAGAAGAAACAAAAAAATAAATAAATAAATAAATAAAAAATAAAATAAATAAATAAATAAAAAAAGTTTAGGTGAATAAAATAAATGATTTCGCTGGGTGATGAAAGAGGTGGTGGTAGTTATGTGTGGGTAGTTGTGAAAGGTGTGTGGGTAATGTTAATGAGGGAGAGAAGGGGATGGAAGACAAATGGGTGATAAGGTATGATTGGGAGGGGGGGGGGGGTGAGAGAGAGAAAAAAAAAAAAAAGGGAGGAGGGTAATGTGGGGGGGGGGGGGAGGAAGGGGGCAAGAGAAGGAGAGCTCATATCTCTTCATCCACTATGGGGTGGGGGTGGGTGGTGGGGGTGGGAGGTTGGGAGGTTCATATTAATTGTGTTGTTTAAAAAAGTAAACAATGCTGTGGGATGATGTTCATTGTAACAGGTGAAATAATGTGTTGGCATCAATATGCTGCTGTTTGTTGAGAGAAGATAGCAGTGATCAATGAAAAACAGGGTATCATGTGTTGCACACACACACACACACACACACACACACACACACACACACACACACACACACACACACACAAAAGGGGGGGGGGGGGGGGGAACACATGTAAACAATGTTCTAGGTGAGTTAAGATCGTGTGATCATAGTGAGACTAACTGTGGAAAATTTTTTACACACATATTCATACACAACACACACACAACACACACACACACACACACACACACACACAAAGAGGGGTAAAAATTATTATCATTAATCAGTCACTGATGGGTGATGATCATATGAGATCAACGGTAGTGTAGGAAGAGATTCTTCTCCGTTCCCTTAGGCAGGAATGGTGGAGGTACTGGCAAGGGCTTCTGTATGGTGAAGGCCCTCCAGTGGTCAATAAGGTTTTGCATTCATCAGTGTGTTGGCAGGCCAGGATTCTTCTTTTGGTGTTGTTGGGACTGTTCCACCGTCATTGGGGCTGCATGGATTAATTGCAGACCCGCCAGGGTGGAGTATTGCAGAGATGTTATGTCATAGTCTGGAGTGCCCGGTTCTCAGTATCACAATGATGGTCTTCTTCGTTTACTTAGGTCGGAATCCTGGAGGTAGTGACGGAGGCTGCTGTATGGTGAAGACCCTCCAGTGGTCAGTATGGTTTTGCACTCATTGGTGAGTTGGCATGCCAGGTTTCCACTTTGGGCCAAGCTGGGAATGCTCCGCTGTCTCTGGGGCTGCACTGCATTGATGGTTTGAAAGCTCACAGGTGTGGAGTATAGTGGACCTGTCATGTTGAGGTCAGGGGAGCCTTATCCTCAGTCCAACAATGTTCACTTGGTCTGATTTGGGCGTCCGGTAGTATGCATCCCTCTTGTTGAAGTCTGGGTGCTGCTCAAGTCATCTTCCTATTTGTCTCCTTGGAAATATTTTAGATTTATTCCAAGGAGACTACCTTTTACAGTTGGGGCTGCTGTCCTTCCTTTGTCAGTTGGTCAGCTTCTTCATTTCCATATAGTGCAGTGTGAAGGTATTCACTGGATGGGAGTATTTTCAGTGACTGATAATGGTAATAATTTTAAATCAGTAGTACCAAGGTGGTGACCATTGTTATACAAGTGGAAAAATGCAGTGGTGATGGTGCAATGGTGCAAGGTGGGGGGGGCATAGGAAAATACCAATGACCTGTGGTGATGCTCACTGGCATGGGTGAGATCAATGGTACTGTAGGATGATAGTCACTGAGGTAAGTGGAATAATAAGGTGGCATTGGTATAATATTGCAGGTTGAGAAAGTGGGTGGAGGGGGTTGGGGTAGATGACTGGTGGGTGATGGTCATGTTTCATTGGAGATACTGTAGGATGATGATAATTGTTGGTATAAGTGGGATGATGTTGTGGCATGGGCCCCAAGACTCTCACAGTCAAACGCACATTCGGCCCCTGCAGGCTGGTGGCAAGATTAATAGGGGAAACCCCATTGAAACACGCATCACTGAACACCTGGCTGATATCCGCCACCACCGACCCAAACCCGTCGCCCTACACTTCAACCACACCCAACACAACATCAACCATGTCAAAGTCATGGCACTCTGGCAGTCACAGAGTGACAGCTTTGAACGCACAACTCAAGAATCCCATCTCATTGCCAAACTGGGCACACTACACCCCAAGGCATCAACATCCAACAATAACCTTACGCACACACCCACCACGTCTACATCAGTTGGCAATATCCCCCACCAACACACACACATACACATATACACACACCACCACCATATCCCCTTCACTCACTACATACAGTAGTTACAGCCACCCTCCACCTATTTAATCTTAATTTTGCTTTATCTTTCCCCTTACAACTTCCCCCCCCCCCCCCCACTTCTAATTTATGTATTTATCAAGGTTTTTTTTTTTTTTTTTCAATTAATTTATTTCATTTTATTTTGTTCATTTACTTAACACACACACACACACACACACCACACACACACACACACACACACACACACACACACACACACACATGCACACACACACACACACACACACACACACACACACACACACACACACACAGCACCACCACCAGAAGCCCCCCCCCCCCCCTCCCGCTCCTCACTTCATACCTAATCTACAGCCACCCTCCTTCACCTTTCACATTCCACCACACCCTATGCATGTTCTATACCAATGAACTACCTACCTCCTGATCTACCCCTACTCCACCCCCCCCCCCCCACACACACACACACACACACACACACACACAATATCCCCCCCTTTCCCCTCCCCCCCCCCAAAAAAAAAAAAAAAAAAAAAAAAAAAAAGAAGGGTAGGCCCAGTAGTCGACCCTCCCACCTCCAAACTCCCCCCCCCCCCTGTAACACCCCCCTCCCCCCGCTCTTTCCCTTGACCCCCCCACCCCCCCACCCCACCCCCCCCACCCCCGTATCACCAGCATCCCAACCCAAGTACATGATTACACCGGTCCCTCACTGCAACAACAACTCACTATATATTCCACAAAATCACACACCCACCCACACCACATTAACTTGCAGTAACACACCCCCCCCCCCCCACCCTTTCCCTTTTTTTTTTTTTTTTTCACTGACCACTTCCTTTCCTTTGTCCCCATTGTATCTTGTATCTCATGATCACCCCTAGACATACAGGTATGCTTGGATGCAACATGTTTCTGTGTTTGTGGTGTGTGTGTGTGTGTGTGTGTGTGTGTGTGTGTGTGTGTGTGTGTGTGTGTTTTGTGTGTGTCCCCCTTCCTCCCCCCCCCCCCCCCACATTCCCATATATGACCACCATCATCATTACATTATTACCACCACTCATAAGATATAATTTCATCTATAGATACAACCTTTACCACCAACCGAGTCATTTATCATTGCCCCCCCCCCCCCCCCCTCCAAAGTTGCTGTTGTTGGTGGTGGTGGTGGTGGTGGTGGTGTTGTTCTGGTTTTTTTTTTTTTTTTTTTTTTTTAAAACTCAACTGGCATTATCATGCCAATGCCATCATGCTATTTCACTTATGGCAATGAACAACACCTATAGCACTGTTTACCCCACTCAAGACAATGACCAATTATCCATTATTCTTCATCCCTTTTTTTTTTTTTTTCCAACTGGCATTACTACATCAATGCCATGACATTATTTCACTTATAACGACTGCCACCCCCCTACAGTACTGTAGATCTCATCACAGCTATCAACATCCATCAGTCTTTATAATCATTTCCTTTACTCCACCACTGGCATTATCACACTTACTAATGCACTCTCCTACTCCTTTTACAAAAATGACCATCATCCTACACCACTATGACCATACCTACACCTTTACCATCATCATCATCCACCCATCTTTAAACACCTGCCCCATTCCCCCACCGACACTTTACACCATGCCACAACATCATCCCACTTATACCAACATTATCATCATCCTACAGTATCTCCAATGAAACATGACCATCACCCACCAGTCATCTACCCCAACCCCCCTCCACCCACTTTCTCAACCTGCAATATTATACCAATGCCACCTTATTATTCCACTTACCTCAGTGGACTATCATCCTACAGTACCATTGATCTCACCCATGCCAGTGAGCATCACCCACAGGTCATTGGTATTTTCCTATGCCCCCCCACCTTGCACCATTGCACCATCACCACTGCATTTTTCCACTTGTATAACAATGGTCACCACCTTGGTACTACTGATTTAAAATTATTACCATTATCAGTCACTGAAAATACTCCCATCCAGTGAATACCTTCACACTGCACTATATGGAAATGAAGAAGCTGACCAACTGACAAAGGAAGGACAGCAGCCCCAACTGTAAAAGGTAGTCTCCTTGGAATAAATCTAAAATATTTCCAAGGAGACAAATAGGAAGATGACTTGAGCAGCACCCAGACTTCAACAAGAGGGATGCATACTACCGGACGCCCAAATCAGACCAAGTGAACATTGTTGGACTGAGGATAAGGCTCCCCTGACCTCAACATGACAGGTCCACTATACTCCACACCTGTGAGGCTTTCAAACCATCAATGCAGTGCAGCCCCAGAGACAGCGGAGCATTCCCAGCTTGGCCCAAAGTGGAAACCTGGCATGCCAACTCACCAATGAGTGCAAAACCATACTGACCACTGGAGGGTCTTCACCATACAGCAGCCTCCGTCACTACCTCCAGGATTCCGACCTAAGTAAACGAAGAAGACCATCATTGTGATACTGAGAACCGGGCACTCCAGACTATGACATAACATCTCTGCAATACTCCACCCTGGCGGGTCTGCAATTAATCCATGCAGCCCCAATGACGGTGGAAACAGTCCCAACAACACCAAAAGAAGAATCCTGGCCTGCCAACACACTGATGAATGCAAAACCTTATTGACCACTGGAGGGCCTTCACCATACAGAAGCCCTTGCCAGTACCTCCACCATTCCTGCCTAAGGGAACGGAGAAGAATCTCTTCCTACACTACCGTTGATCTCATATGATCATCACCCATCAGTGACTGATTAATGATAATAATTTTTACCCCTCTTTGTGTGTGTGTGTGTGTGTGTGTGTGTGTGTGTGTGTGTGTGTGTGTGTGTGTGTGTGTGTGTGAATATGTGTGTAAAAAATTTTCCACAGTTAGTCTCACTATGATCACACGATCTTAACTCACCTAGAACATTGTTTACATGTGTTCCCCCCCCCCCCCGCCCCCTTGGTGTGTGTGTGTGTGTGTGTGTGTGTGTGTGTGTGTGTGTGTGTGTGTGTGTGTTTGTGTGTGTGTGTGTGTGTGTGTGTGTGTGTGTGTGTGTGTGTGTGTGTGCAACACATGATACCCTGTTTTTCATTGATCACTGCTATCTTCTCTCAACAAACAGCAGCATATTGATGCCAACACATTATTTCACCTGTTACAATGAACATCATCCCACAGCATTGTTTACTTTTTTAAACAACACAATTAATATGAACCTCCCAACCTCCCACCCCCACCCCCACCCCCCACCCCATAGTGGATGAAGAGATATGAGCTCTCCTTCTCTTGCCCCCCTTCCTCCCCCCCCCCCCCACACACACACATTACCCTCCTCCCTTTTTTTTTTTTCTTCTCTCTCTCTCACCCCCCCCTCCCAATCATACCTTATCACCCATTTATCTTCCATCCCCTTCCCTCCCTCATTAACATTACCCACACACCTTTCACAACTACCCACACATAACTACCACCACCTCTTTCATCACCCAGCGAAATCATTTATTTTATTCACCTAAACTTTTTTATTTATTTTTTTTTATTTATTTTTTATTTATTTATTTATTTTTTTGTTTCTTCTGTTCATGTACTTATTTACCCCTTCTATATATAATTTTTTTTTTTTTTTTTCCCAGTTTGCCCCCCCCCCCCCCCCCCCCCCCCCCCCCCTTACCATTATTATCAATCCACCATTATCACAACCGTCACAAAGATATCACACCACCCCACTAAACTAGACACACAACCCTATCGTATCACACAACCCCCCCCCCCCCACGAACCCCCCCCCCCCCTCCTTTTCCTCTCCCATAATCCCCCTTGTCATTTCCGCCTAGCGGCTATTCTCCCCACCACATGGACTAACAACAGATGAGTCATTTTCGTTCTTTGTTTGTACTGTCTTAAATGTTAAATGTGATTTATTTTTTCGCCTGAAGAAGACCCAAGTGGTTGAAATGCATCGTGTCTTGTCATGTGCTTTGTTTGTCAATGTCATTGGCGGTAACTAACACCTCTCTTTCTAAATTTTGCTTCGTTCTCCGCCGTCAGTCACTCCATTTTGAAACTAATAAAGTCTAAGTGAGCAATTCTCCTTTTCTCGTAAGCGTCTCTTGCCTTAGCTAAATCTTCCATTGCCTTGTTATGACGTTCTCTTTCTTCATCAGACCGCAATTTACTAAACATATAATTGCTGCCAGAGAAAGCCAATGCATTAACAATAGCCCCGCCCACCATCAGAACTAATCCGGACATCTTTTTATAAATAAATGAATCTTTTTTAGAATGAATCTTTTTTATAAATCAATCTGCCTAAATGCATTAATCTTTCTATGCATTGATGTTTTCTGGGATAATCCCCTGTGCAACAAGAAAGTCTTTTGAGGCAATCCCCGCCGTTATTACAGCTATAACCTTAACAACATCCTCAATGTCTAACCTTCCTAGATCAGCTGGCCTCATTTTAAACATGTTTTTGCTAACATGCTATATCCTATACTAAGGCCGCCGATTACAGCAGAGTGGTAAATCGTATTGATGATCTTTGCAGTGCTCATATTTTTTATTAACTAAAAAAATAATTAAAATAATCATAATATGAAAGACTGCCTATGTGCTTTTTAATCAGATAATCTTTTGTTGCCAGAGCTAAAAATAAGGTTGTGACTAGTTTCGGCGAATCTTCTAACTTTCCCATGTTGGGCGGTTTTATTCTTAACAAACATTTTGCTAGGGTTGAGTAAACTATAACGCCAACAATAGGCACTGCATAATTAACCAGCGTTAAACTCATGGTGTTTTTTTTTTATTGCTTTTAAAAAGGGCTTTAAAAAATGGCGGCCAAACACAGTGAATCTGATCTAATGATTTTAGTAGAAAATTGTAATGAACTATTTGACAAAGCGGTGAAAGTGTTAGACACTTGGCTTGAGAATGATGTAAACATTTTAATCAAAAATCATAGTGAACTATCTAACGAAGCAATCAAAGAGTTAAACATTGGCTGTAGTGATTCAAAAAAAGCTAAAGCATTGGCAGTCGTTCGTGTAAAATTGAGGTGTCTTGAAGTATTGCAACGCTTGGGTGAAGAATAAAAACGCGTTTACTTACTTTTACTTACTTTTTTTTTTTTTTTAATTTACGTAAATATTGTGAGTTAAAAAATGAACCCTACAAGTGAGCCCGAGTTTGAAATACTACCTTCCAACAGTACGTTGTTGAGTAGTAACAAATCATTAAGCAATATGTTCATTGAATTAGACATGGACATCATTAACCCTACAAACGTTCAAAAAAGCGTAACATATGCTATTTCTAAAATCCCAGAGTCTCTTCAAATTAACCCGCCAGCAAAAGTGTTGTTGGCCATTCTGATTAAATATATAACCCCTGATGATAGTAGTATGCAAGTCTGGGTTTCAACTAGACAGAAAGAAGTAATCAGCTATTACGACTTTAAACCTGGCTGGGCTGATTACATGCTTACACAGTTTAACCATGCAAGTGAAGAAGCAAAGTTACGCGGCTCTGGCTGGTCTGAAGGAACAGTCCTCGAAATCAAATTAAGACAAGCAAAGGTCTATCCTATTGTCGGCAATTCTTACCTTCCTCTCCCGAGAGAGTTAGTTCTTAAACGAGCGGCCTTAAATATACATAATTCGGATAACTTGTGTTTCATGTGGTGTGTTTTGGCGCATTTACATCCTGTTAAAAAGAATGCAGAGAGAGTTTCTAATTATTGGCAGTATAAAGATAGTCTGAACTTAAATAACATAACCTTTCCAGTAAGCATAGAAAGTATCGACCAGTTTGAAGAGCAAAACAAACCAATAACCGTGAGCGTATACACATGGTCTGTAGCAGACAATCTAGTCCCTCTAAGGATCTCTCCCAATGCTCCCACTTTAGGCGAACCACTGGAGAACCATGTAGACTTGATTCTGTTTACAGACGGTTCCAAGAGCCACTATGTATTAATTAGATCAATTAGCAGACTTCTGGCTTATACTACAAAGGACAGTTTTAAACAGGAGCTTTGTAGAAGGTGTTTGGTCAGAACCCCATCTATAGAAGCAGCTGCAAAACATAAGAAACATTGTAAAAGTATGGTAGACTGTAAAACCGAACTCATTGCGCCCAAACCAGGGTCTAAAGTCAGGTTTAAGAATGTATGCAAAATGCAGATGAGCCCATACGTAGTCTATGCTGACTTTGAATCAATCTTGCCACAGTACTACGGCCCACAAGAACGGACACAACAAAAAACAAGCTTATTGTCCCGCCATCAGATATGTTCTTATGCTTTTGTCGTTGTTAGGTCAGACGGTGGACACACACAACCAGAGATTTACAGAGGTCCCGACGCAGCTGGCCGATTTTTGGAGCAGATGAAGCACCTTCGCAATCAATTCTCTAATCAGCTGAACCTTTCAGGCATTAAGATGACTCCTGAAGACCGAAGGCGCTACAGATCAGCTACCCACTGCTGGATATGCAACAGAGAATTATCAGGCGATGCTGTAAGGGACCATGATCACATTACTGGCAAATTCAGAGGGGCAGCGCATAATAGCTGTAATCTTCAACTTAAGGTTGATCCCAAGACATGGAAACTGCCAATCTTCTTTCATAACTTACGGGGCTACGATTCTCACTTTATCATGCAAGCAATAACTTCTGAATGTAAGAGGGTTAGCTGTATTGCACAATCATCAGAAAAGTACATGACCTTTACTGTAGACTGTTTATCCTTCTATGACTCTGCCCAGCATCTGATGGGGAGCTTAGATAAATTGGCGGGATCTCTGCAAGACTATCCAATCACCAAACAATATTTCGACCCATCTTTAGTCCGTAAAGGCGTCTATCCTTATGAATACATGGACTCGTGGGAGAGGTTTGATGAGCCAGCGCTGCCAGCAAAGGAAGACTTTTACAGTCGTCTTAGAGGTGGAGGCATATCTGACGCCGACTATGAATACGCACAGAAAGCCTGGACAGAATTACACTGCAAGACGATGGGCGATTATCACGATCAATATTTATTGGCCGACGTGTGTTTATTGGCAGACGTCTTTCAGAATTACAGAGCTACTTGCATGAAACACTACGGCCTGGATTCATCACAGTACATCTCTGCCCCGGGGTTGTCTTGGGACGCATTCTTGAAGTCTACAAACATTGAGATTGACTTAATATCTGATCTGGATACACTCCAGGTGATTGAAGATGGGCTGAGAGGAGGCATTAGCATGGCCTGTCATCCTTACCGCAGAGCCAACAACAAGTACTTAGACGATTATGATCCAACTAAACCATCCAACTATCTGATGTACTTAGACGCTAACAATCTGTATGGGTGGGCCATGAGCCAGACACTGCCATTAAGAAATTTTAAAATGATAAACGGGCCTCATGAGGTTGATCGGGTGATAGGGCTATTGTCAGATCTTACACCCGATAATCCAATAGGATTAATCTTAGAAGTAGACTTAGATTATCCTGTAGAGTTGCACGATCTTCATAATGATTTCCCCTTAGCCGCAGAAAATTAAAGATGAGTCCCACAGAACCGCCTAAGCTTGTGCCTAACCTCTTTAACAAAACTAAATATGTCTGTCATTATAGACTGTTACAATTTTACTTAAGACATGGGCTGAAACTTACCGCCGTTCACAGAATAATTACTTTTGACCAAGAGCCTTTTATGAGGCCATACATCACGAAGAACACTGATCTTAGGACTGCGGCCACGGATGCTTCAGAAAAAGACTTTTTTAAGTTGATGAACAACAGTTGTTTTGGCAAGACGATGGAGAACGTACACAATCGTAAAGATGTAAGATTAGTTACGAAAGAAAAACAAGCAATTAAGCTGGTCTCTAAACCTAACTACCAAGACTTTAGAAGATTTAGCGACAGCCTGGTTGGCATTATGATGAAGAAACAGAATGTGAAGTTAGACAGGCCGGTGTTTATCGGGTTTGCTGTGCTAGAGTTGTCAAAGTTATTAATGCTAGAATTTCTATACAACTACTTTAAACCGCTGTACCCAGAATCAAATGTCCTTTACACAGACACCGATAGTTTTATTCTAGACATCCCATTCTCAATGTTATACTACAAAAGAAAATGTTGCTCGTGACATAGAGAGAATGTCAGAAATCTGGATGTCATGGACAATATGACTGGACAATCAGCGGGATGGATGAGAGAGAGAGAGAGAGAGAGAGAGAGAGAGAGAGAGAGAGAGAAGGGAGAGAGAGGAGAGAATGGAGGGATGTTTACGTATGAGTGGAATGACGCAAGGTGTAGTATGACGTCGTTCGGAAATCGAGTCATCGCATAAGTAACTGATTTGTCTTAGTGATGTTAGGCCGTCGCCGTGGTTTGTCCAATCGCGCGGCTGGACCCAGTTGCCTAGATGATATCTTGACAGTTAACCGCACAAAGTCGATCATTCCCGAGCCTATGGCTGTTTAATATACCTGTTGAGGTAAGAGATCGGTGCTAGCAGGTTTAATAGATGCTTTCATCCACAGAGGAGCAGATTGATGAAGCCAGGAGGGTCTGTTTGTGTTGTATTCATTTGTAGAATGTTTCAGGTCCGACGATTATGATTGAATCGAGCGGAGTGCCGACCTGCGTCTTCGTTACCATTGATTTTTGATTTATTTTATTTTCAGAGCGAATGCAGGCTGCAGTAGGGGAATAGTGTGATTGTAAATGCGTGTATGTAGAGGATGTATATTATTTAGTAATGTTGGAGAATGAGCTAAGGACTCTTTATCTCTGTTGCAGGTATGCTATGGTATCCTGTCGTATTCTATCGTATCCTGTCGTATTATCATCTTATCCGATCATATTCTATCATCTCCTATCCTATCTTATCTTATTTCGTCGCCAAGTCCTTCA